>VXBL01001518.1:1319887-1358253 GCA_013400195.1 Aramus guarauna | reverse complement strand
CAGTGTGGGGGGCAGTTATTGGACCTTAACATGACTGGAAATTAAGATGGTCTGTATATGGTAACAAAACAATATTTCAGAAGAATGTTACATGTACAAAAATATGACTTTCAACTTTGAAAATAAGTAAGTTCAGTTTATTAAGAGCTGGTGTCAATGCTGAACAAAATACACATCCTCTGGTAAAGAAACATTTTGGTGAACTTTTTTTTTTTTTCTTCTTTTTTTTTTGTTTTACTAAAATACAAGTTGGACCTTTTTTTTTTTTTGTAAATATATTATTTGTCTCCCTTAATTACATGTCCTTATAACTGTGACCATCATTCTCCTTTAAGCCAAAGACTGAGGTTCATTTTTTTTAAATTCTTAGGAGTCTGGCCACATATGCAGTTTTTTTAAGGGAAAATACTTGACAATGAAAAAAAAAGAAAAATATATTTTTTCTAATAAATAAAAATAATTTAAAACGCTAGAGGCTATACATGACTAGTTTTGATTATGTTCATTTATAAATGAAAGTTTCCAAAATACGTGGAAGCAATATTAAAGGCAGACAAACAAAGATCTGTCTACTTTATTTTCCCATTAAGCTTGCCCTTCTTAACTTCTCCATCAGTGGTTCAGCATGTAAGAGGAATAAATGTCACATCACCATTCATGAAGTTTGTCAGGCTTTAAAAAAATAGTTCTGGCCTCAAAGGAGTCAACATTCATCTTCAACTTCTCTGATTGGTGGTATCAAGCTGCTTGTCGATTTATATTGATTGATCTGATTGGCCATGTGAGTGCTCATGGGCTTGATTTGAATGTTTCTGGGATAGGCATTATCCGGCTCATCTGTAAACCATTTCTTTTCTGCTAAGGAGCAAAATGGGTAGAGACAGAATAAGGAGGGAAAATGAGAGTTTTAATTAGTGAAGCACATATACACATAAACAACAACAACCAAAAAAAAAAAAAAAAGAGGGGGGAAGCAATCACTAAAGTTTATAGAGAAAAGACAATCAATAGAAAGTGACTTTGACTAATTACTAGCAGTACAATGCATTAGATTAATATCTCTGAAAATACTTTTCATGAAAGGAGGATGACATGTTTGCAGATTTGATAGTAGAAGCTAAAGAAAACTGTCAATAAGCTAGTTTGCTTGTTGAATGAGAGCTTTTTTTTTTGCTTTTTTTTTTTCTTGCTCAGGTGAACACCCTTTGATTCATTTATTGAAAAAATGAAACAAATAAAAGGCTAAACTGAGAAGCCAGGGAGAGCAGCTGGGATAAGGGTAATACAGAAAAGAGTACGTAAGTCCATATACAGAGGAGCACCTAAATAGTCAGAGGCTTCTCCGGACCATTTCAGCCTCAGGGTGGTTGCTACCACTGGCTCAGAAATCATGCAGGAGAATGTAAAGAAGAACTTTCTACAGTTGGTGCCAGAATAAATGGGGCTTGCACTCCTGCTGCCAGATGGCTGCGTTCCCACACGGGTTGGCCATTATATTGCTACTTAGCAACCTGGCTGATAGGGGCTGCTGCACTCTCCAGTTTGGGAAGGGTACGGGACATACCTGATGCTGCAGATGACTGTAGTAGGGGCTCAAGTTAATCCCAAATGGATTGGTAGTGATATGTGACAGCAGGGCAAAGGAAGCAAGGACTTAACGGAAGATTAGAGGGGACGCTGTTCCTTTTATATCTTTGGGCAGTGTTTGTTTTCCTGAACATATGAAGAATTTTATGGTACTGATTTAAGGTGGGCTGGGAGCAATGTGGGAGGGAGTGAGGATGCTGAGAGGCTGCAGCATTGCAGCCATTGCCTGGCTGGTTATGATTGTAACCACTATATTGCATTGTTCATGTACAGATGTGGAGAAAAACTTCTTAAAATTCACAAAGGAAAAAGAAAAACCAAAAGATCTTCTTAAACCCTTTAGAGAGCAATTACTGCTCTGATTTCTTAATTGCAGATGTGCCACTTTACCAGATAGCTATATTCAAAGACTTAGAAACTCCTGGTCTTGGAATGGCTTATGGCCATTAGGTGCTTGTGCTTTGACAAGCATTTCTGAACAAGGATCTCCATCCTCACCCTCCTTCCCCAAATTCCAGAGGTGGGTGTATGCGGAGCAATGGGCACACATGGTTCTGGTGATGGGATTCTGCAACTGGGGCATTATCATTATTAGATGCAAGGTTTAATGTGTGTCACATCAGAGCTGCTGCTCTTGCATGTATGCAAGTACTTCTCATTCCAATGGGGAACCCAAAATATTTCAGAAGCTTTAGTGTCTCGCTTGCCTCATACAAACTGCCACTTTCGCTTATAACTGAAATGCTGCTGTATCTGGGCTGGAATCAGGACAGCAGTGCTCATTTAAAATAAATAAATAAATAGATAAATAAATAAATAAAGCAAAGCAAAATCCACCTCAGAAAGCCAAGGATCGAGCACAAAAGCTCAGGAGGTGAAGCATGGAATAGAAACTGGAAGACCAGGAAGAATAAAGGACAAATATCTGGGCATAAATGCATAAAAATAAGCAACGAGCTTCAGGGCCTCTGAAGTTGTAGATTGATTTCCAGAATTATTGAACTTCTCAGTCACTTTCATAGAATCATAGAACTATAGACTGGTTTGGGTTGGAAGGGACCTCGAAGACCATCTAGTTCCACCCCCCTCACCATGAGCCTCCACTAGACCAGGTTGCCCAAAGCCCCATCCAACCTGGCCTTGAACACTTTTGTGAATAAGAAATTTAAATACTTACACTTGATATGGATTTTAAGCATCTACATGCAACACCTCTATTCCCCAACAATGAACCCCAAACTGAGAAGGGTTTAATCCATCTTTTTCTTTTTTATTCAGATATATTTGTTACCTGTGCTTATGCTTTTAAAAAAAAAAAAAAAAATTGAAAAAGGGAATCGTATTAATCATTAGTGGTTTATTACTGAAGGTAAACAGAACTACTGCATTGTTTTTCTTGTCATTTTCTAAAATGTATTCTACTTCTTCTTAAAATATCCTACTCGTTTTCCATCAGGGTAGATAGTTCCCTGCCCCCTTAAAGTTGGCTGAGTCTGAACAATGTTCAATCTCCCATCTCTCTCTCTCTCTTACCTATTATAATTAAGTTCCCTTTGATTTGAACAGATTGGACGATAGGAATTCATAATGTTACATCCTGCACACTGAAGCTAACTGATTAAGTGCTTTAAATTATTCTTCCTGACAGAATGATAAAGTTACAATCTGTTCAGAGATGATCTACAGCTTGCCAGACTCCTACCGCTTCTTTCTACATTCATTTATCTTTTTGTCAAGCAGTTAAAAAAAAAAAAAAGCCTCAATTCCATAGATCTTTTAAAGTCATCAGAACATCTGAATTATTAATGAGACTTTAAAGGAATGGTTCCTGATGGGGGCTGGTTTAAGAAAGGTTGTAGGAAAAAAAAGTCTGGGAATGTGTACACATCAAAATAATTTCAGCTCCATTTAAAAAACCATTTAGTTCAAGTGTGACACATGAACCATTATGCATTTGTGGAAACCAATTTTATGTGATCTACGATTAAACTAACCTTTCAGAGAGGTGTAAAGTGTGATGGTTATCATGTTTTAAAAGCCTTGCAAGATCACATAAACAATTTCAAACTAACAGTTTTCTAATGGTTTGTGTTTAAAATGATTTTGAGGCAAGTTAAGCACTGTGAACTTTTATCTCTACCTTCTTTTTTTAACATATGGTGCACAAACTTTCCTTACAAGCAGAAGTTGGTGCAAGTTAATTCAATCTTGTAGTGAGAAAAGGGAGAACTGCCTGAGCGCTAGGGATCAGCGAGCCAGTGTGAGGAGCTCAGCAGCCAGTGTGAAGCACTTCCAACACCCCTACCTTCCCTTGGAATTTTCAAAACAAGGCAATTATTTATATGTTAATCTTTACAATAAAACTCATATCCAGGGAATTGTTCTTTAAAAAGACACCATCAAGTCTCTTTTTGCCTTTAGCTGGCAAGTAATAAATACATCAAATAAATAATAAATACAGAAACTGGTAAATTCTAATTTGTTTTGTTGTTTAGATTTCTTTTTGCCAGTGCTGAACCTTGATCCAGGCACTATCACCTCCAGCTACAAATGCTTGGACCCAGCTTTATACCTTCTGTGTTCCTTTTCTGCTATTAAAATTGTCTTTGAGCACATATTGACGACGCATCTCCTATGAAAGTCCATCGACCTCTATACTTACCTTTGAAATGTGAGCATGACACTCCTCATCTGTACTCTTGGCCGCTAAGATTTTCTGCTCCCAGTTACTAAATGTCCTTGAATCCCTTACCCACTTTTCAATAAAAATGTTATGCTCAGTCTGACGTTGACATGTCTTCCAAAGTCTTAGCACAGATTTCTACATATCCTAAACAAACTACCTACTCTTTCCTTTAAATCACTCCAGAAAACCCTTTTTTAAGTCTTTATGTATTGTTATATTCACCAACTTTCTTGTAGTTCTGTCACGTTCAGTCTGTTTCTCTCCCTTTTGGCATATGCATATATTGATCCTTACCATATGTGTTTTTCCATTATAGTGAGAACAGGCATAGTTTTCTATTTTAATTTTTTTAAGAGCTGTTCAAGAGAGTCCCTGATCTTCCTACTCTATTTGATGGGCTTGTTTTTGGCAACATCACCTGAGAGATGTTGGAACAGCTAAGTAACTTCATGTATCAGAAACCAGAAAACATTTACTTTCCTCTCAAACACCTGTTTGCAATGGGCTATCAGCATCCCAGTGCATCCATGAAGGTTCTAAAGGCTTCATGCTCTTATTAAAAATAAATAAAAATTAACATCTTGTGTAAGAATGTTTCCTGCAGCATAAAAAGATATAAATAATTGAAGTAAAATGATCAAAACACAGATTTCTTCACCTTGTGTAAGACTAGCAATTCTCTCCAACAGATTTATTGTTCTGGTGCTTTAAAATTTCTGCCATTAATTCTGGACTGAGTAATCACATTTGAATAAATGTCCCTGTGAAACACCTTCTCTTCTGAGCAGAGGCAAAGAAAGTACGAGCTAAACATGACACAAAGCTTTACTAAATCCGTACTCTCACCATAATCCCAGGTTACCTTACAATTGTTTTAAACATGCTTTTTTTTCATGACACTTGCAGTTTCAAATGAATCTGTGTGTGTGTGTGTGCCTTCCCCCTTCCACACAGGAAGCTTGTTTATAGCTAAATTGAAAATTCTCCCCTGCAATTTCTTCCTGTGTGAGAAAAAAGTAATGAAAGTTTCTCCACCCACCTGCTCAGCAATTCTTTCTTTGGCAGATGAATATTTAACATGTAGCAGGCAGTAAGTAATGTGCAGGGACAGGGAGAAGAAACTGCTCTTACTTTCTGTGAAGGTCTTTATTTTGCTCCAAGGCAACTAAAATTTTGGGACAAAAATGCTAGTCTGGAATTGTTCTTGATTTTTTATTTTTTTAAACTAGCAAAATTCTTACTTTTGACGATGGGAATTTCACTGGAAAATGCCTGACTCTCCCAGTTTAGGCCAGTGGGAATCCATGACAAGACCCTACAGGTTGGCTAGATGTGATTTTGTGTCAACACTCAGATCAACAAAGTTACAAAGAACCTAGTTTCCATTGTTGAAACCATACTGAGACTGATATAAGTGGCAGGATCTCCATTTAAAGCTCTAAAATATCATGTCTTGACATTGGTGCTGCTTTTCCACTTTCAAAAACTAACCAGGGTAGATACTAAGAATGGTTGACTTGGGAAAGGTTTCTGAACAAATGGGAGATTTCCTGTTATTTTTCAATATAAAAAATTTTTACAAGCTAATACAGTAACAACCAACCTCCCAATTTCATTAGTATATCCATATCAGAAAATCTTCATCACTGTAATAAACTATTGGATCAATTTGACTGTAATTAGCAGAGAAAATTGCACAAGGTATAACTATAAGTCAAAATTTTAAGACTTCCAAATTTAGGACAGAAGATGGAGGAGAAGTAGACTTCAATACAATTTGAAGAATCCAGATTTGCATCCATATTAGATATTCCTCTTCTCTTGCTCACAAAGTAGACAAGTTGCTTCTCTAATGTACACTGTTTATATTTTTCTATTTGAGCTGCAGTTATACCAATACTATTTTTTTGGATAAAGTCATTATGTAGTATGTGACAAGTGGCTTCATATTAACACCCTTCCTTACTCTGCTAAATGGAAAACAGATAAAACATTAATGGAAAGGCATTTTGGTGTCAAAGCCATTAACATTCTTCCAAAATGCATAACTGCTCTTGACTATCTTCAGTCAATATTGCCAACATAAAAAGATGCTCATGAACATACAAGGGGGACGGGGGAGTAGGGAAGGGAGGGGAGGAAGGGAATTGGAATGAGGAATGGGAAATTAAAGTAATGTCTGCATCGGAGTAGGCATCTTCATTGAGCAGGAACCTGGGTATTTACAAAAGGATACGTGCAATTAGAAAGGCAAGCAGATGAGAGGATAAAAAATAAAACAGGGTTGAGCAACAGCAGCAGCAGCAGCAGCAGCCAGTTTTACTTCTGGTTTGGAGGGGAAAAAAAGGCAAAAGAAAACCAACAAAACAACCAACCAAACAAACAAACCAATAACTGAATAAAGTTTTAACTATTTTTTTTTTTAATTTCACAAGTTTTCACAAGGACAAAGTTATAGAAGGAAACCCACAGCAGTTGCTAGGTCATGCAGAACCATTAATTGTCATACCTTGGCCCATTCTATTCATCCTTGTTGCACTTTAGAAAAAGAAGTAAGCTATGTAAGTTTTACAATGCTTTTAAACTGTCATATTTCCTGTTGAGCACTTTAACTGGCACATCCTTGTAGTAATAAATATTCTTAGGGCAAAACACGATAACTTTCTTTGCAAAAAGAAACACAGAATTTGTCTTTATGAAGAGCAACTGTAATTTGTAGGGGAGCATCCATAATTTGCAACGTATTTCACTGATAGGACTTACAGCTGCATTTGAATGCACACATACATATATACTGTATTCCAATCATTATGCTTAACACTGCACAGTGGTACTCTCTGTAGCCCACTTAGATGGTTCCAGGTTTTGTCAGTAAAAGTGCTTGGCTTCATTGTCAATTCACACAGCAAGCAAATCTTCAAAATTATCATGCTTGGGGAAGGGGAAGGTAGAAAACAATACTAACCATAAAAGCACCTTGTCTGGGTTGGCAGTTACAATGCTAATCACTCCCACATCCAAATATTTAGTTTCTGTCTGCATGCTTTCTTGCTGGGTACCCAGGGAAGGTGGTATGTGTTTCTGGCCTCCCTACCCCAGGAAAATCTTCATACCACCTAGAACTAGTTCTACATTTCAAAAGGTTGGCATTTGACAGTAAAAAAAAGCCCAAGCTTGAAGTATCATTTCTATGGCTATCTAGGATAGGTTCCTTTCCACTACTTTAACTCCTTGCCTCAATTTTTGTTTGGCTAGGTGTGTCATTGGTGAGAATCTGCAAGAGCCAAACACCGGCAAGTGCCCAGAACATGATGCCTCAGCACAGTTGATATTTCCACCCCAGTCCTCTTGTTCTGCTCATGAGCTGCCTAGGGCACAGCACTCTTCCTTCGCAAATGGGAGAGACCTTAAAGGCACTCGGTTGCCTTCCCCTGTACTCCTGTGTACTGGCCTGCACCTGTTGAAAAGAACCAGCTAGAACACAGAGCAGGATTTCTGGAGGATCTTCGCAAATTAGGACTCTTGTTGGAAGATTTATACCACCACTCTAACTTGGAAAAGTTAAACTACCATCTGGGGAAAGGAACAAAGTCCCTCAAGATCTGATACTTAAGCATAGGAAAATGCTTGCTCTTTTCTGAACATTATTTATTCTGTACATAAGGTGACTAATTCACCTTTTAAAGACGTAAAAGTCCCAGGAAGGCAGTTTTTAATGACTTACATCCAATATTTATGATACATATGGCTTTTTATCCCAAATGTCAAAAGTGAAAGAAAATATAGCTATTCATGTGGCAGTATAAATAGACAGAATAATAATTTAATTTGCAATTAGACTCTTTCTAAACTTAAATTAAACCATTGGAGTTTTACAACTCCATGCCCAGACAATTTCAGTGTTAAAGGGAAAAGACACTATCTCCAAAAGGCTAGTATTTTAGAGAAAGTCCTTAAACAAGCAGAAAAGTCCCTGATGTTGCTTTGGTATAAAGCAGGTGAGTAGCAATAATCTATACAAAGAGTGTAAGCCCTATACAATATAAGCTTTCAGGTGAAAAATCAGTACGAATTTTTTAGTGGTGTTTTTTTTTTGGTTTTTTTTTTTTTGGTGTGGTTTTTTTTTTTTTCTGTCAATGGGTTAGTTTTATAAGCTTCAAATAAATGTAGCAACTCCTGTAAATATGAATATAAAAAAACCTACTGCAACATACATCAACACTTCTGCACTAAATGACTTTCTTTGTGTAACTCTGACATCAAGAGCAAGTGTTCATGTTAAATATCCTCTATTTTCTGATATGTAGAGTAACTGCAGTGAGTTATTTATGTTTTCAGTGTGCCTATGGGTTTAGAATATTTTTTTCTCCCTTAGCATCATAAATAACTTTTGGTCCGTCTGCTTTGTTGCTGTTGTGCTTAAGGGTTTTATGGTGGTGAAATAAAAATGACAATCACATGCACACTGTCATACATATGCAAAATATGTGTACAAAAAGGGAGAACTCCATGGGAAAACAGGGAACATTACTGCTGGAAACATTAACTGGGGAGAATGGGTGGTGAATGCAAGTTTCACACACAGTGGGAGCAGGTACACATATCAAAGTCTATCTTCCTGCACATACTTCTGTTTTTCCCGGGAATCCCTGGTCTTGGTGCGGTTCGGTCGGTTTGCTGTTGATGGGATGGAGTGAACTGACGAGCTCTTCTTGCTGGAAGAATAGGAGGAATGGGAGGAATGAGAAAGACTGGCCCGGGACTGGCCAGCGTTGTGGTCAAATTGCATCAAACAGAAGATCAAGTCTGTCGGCACAAGCTCAAATTCATACGGTGGGTTTGTGATAACATAACTGGAGAGAAAGGAAAAAGAAAGAGAGAGAAAGCAGGTTTAGATTTGTGCTAAAAAATTTCTTCTAGAGTTGTTCTCTCATGAACATTTACCCAGATTTTCTTCTGTCTCCTTCAGTGCGTACCTAATTTTAGCTCACACAATACCCGTTATGATTTAGGACTTTCTTATGTCAGATATCACTTTTTGTATGTTTTCTGTTGCACAGACACACTGGCTGAGTAGGATGTTCTTCAAGTGACTCACGTCACGATTTTTCAGAGAAGACACCACACAAATCACCTTCCTTTCTCTAGCTGCACCGTAATGCAAGCAAGCAGACTCCAGCAAACAGATTTACATATTGACAAAAACCAGTAGCATACCCACCAGCAACTGTATTTAATAGAATGGCTGAAAAGCAGGGAGAGGAGGATTTTAGGTGCAGCTACATTTAAATACATATTTACTATACTTTTAATAAAGATTTAAATACTGTCAATAGAGCAAAGGATATAATTATTTGTCTGGATTGTGACTGTACGTAAAATAAGTTAAGGAAAATATATCAGCAAATTTGCAGCGAGGTTGATTTTGTTCATTCATTCCACATGTACACTCGTGGCCTCAAAGAGCATTTATAAAGAGAAATCTGCACATCCAAGAATCCAGCATTGCTAAATGTACATCCCAGGCCTGAAATAAAAACTCTATCAATTTCAAGAATCCTCACCTTCAACTAACCCCCTTTCAGGGTAGGAAGGGCTTATAGACCCTGCTGCTAATTTTTTTCATGCATGTGAAAAACATATTTGAGCAAGGCAATAGGCATTTTCTGTCCAGGCAAGAAATGAGTAAAAATTGATCACAAAGCTCACAACTTAGTTTCAAATTATTTCAGTGCTTGTAAAAAATGTGGCTTAGCTGCCTCAGGGACAGTATTAATCCAACAAATAATCCCAAGTATAGCAAATACAGTGTAAATCTAAACCAAAAATAATTTTTTTCTACCAATTTGTCCAAATCATTACTGAAGAAACTGCTTTGGTGGGCTACAGGGTTGTTTATTGCCATGTTCACCCAACAGAGCATGATAGCTTTTCATAGAGCATGGAACAGTAACGAATGGTGGATTTGCAATAGTTCTGGCATGGGTCTGTGCCTGTATTTCTAGTAGAAACTTAATTAAGACACATTTCAAGTAAGCTGCTAAATGGCCTTCAGTTTGCAAAGATGGAAATGTGTCTGCTCTGTTTAAAGCACTGAGGTAGCCTCGGTGCTACGGAAGTAAAAATGCATTCTGCCAAGAGAAGGGTTTCCATTTACTGGAAGAAATGATGATTAGATCCAGATAGTACCAATGGAAAGCCCACAGGAGTATTTTTTGAGCATTCTGAAAAAAAGAAAGTCTAGCTACTACAATCTAATTTATTATACAGTAACTTACAGCTGATTGATAGAAGCAAACTGAAGCCCTTTCCTTGTACGCAAGCATCATAAATCAAACAAGATAAAGATATGTTCCAAAAATTTACTTTAAAATTTTTTGATGAAAATTTAGCTGAAAATTTATGCTATTGATATTCAGCCTATGATTTAAACTCAGCTAAAGAGTCATCATGAAGTCCTCAAAGAATTACCTTTGTGGCAAAGTTATGTAAAAAAATGAAGAAAGCTCTTTTTTTAGATTTATTATAGGCACTGGGATCTTCCTCGCCAAGATGACTAAAGGTGAAGCAGAGATGTTCTAAAAGACTGGACTTACCGTTTAGTGCATTGGCTGGGAGTACTTAGATGTGCATCCCTTAATCGATAAATTCCAAAGCAAAGCATATTGTATGTTTTCAGTGCTTTACAAAATAGATCTCCATAACAGCCTCCATCCTAGGAGAAAGAAGGGGGTGGGGAAGAGAGAACAGCACATTTTTTTCCTTTCTTTTCTCAGCACAATGTCAGGGAACAGGATTTTCAGTATGAGCTTGTACAAAAAGGACAATATATAGACAGTTGATTTTTTTGTCACAAATGAGAATCTTTTACCCAAGGAAATGAAGAATCTAAATGTTGTATTTCAAATAAGTAGTTATGTAAAGTGATCATTATTTTGGAGAGCCTTGGTCCATGAAATGATGGTAAATTGGGAAGAGTGAGTGATTTGCTTTAAGCTAGAAATATAAATTTTGGTACCAAACAATGCATATTCTACAAATTACATTAACTATGGTATTAAAATTGTTAGTATTTTTGACCCTTTTTTGGCAGTAGCCACACTGTCATCTTAGACAAATAAATTCATTGGGGAGCACAACAGAAATTAGAGTTTTGAGGGGTTAAAAGGATAATAAATCATCTCCCCCTTCAAAATAATGATGAAAAGTGTGCCATTTTTCATAAATAATATAAACCATTTTGATTAGCAAAAAATGTTTAGATTTGGTAATTTCTATATCTAAAATATTGATTCTTAAGTAATGATGAGTGTTAATGCATTCTACCTTCACTGATGTAGCGCAACTGAGGCTCTGGCAAAAAAACATTTGAAGGATTGGTATTGCTTGTTTTATTTGTTAAACGTTACGCTGCGTGCCCAAGGGTTTTGATGAGCTGTTAGGCTCAGCTTTGAATGGACTTCTGCATGAATGGAAAGGCTGTTTACTTCTGTGTACTCTCATCACCTTAATCCTTACTGGGCTTCCCTGTCATTTCTGTGAAGAAGGTCACTCCATTCTTTTTGAATATAGCTGGTGAACACAAGGTTAACTTAAGAAATATCAAATCCTAAATCATCATCAAAATGAAGTGGGTGCTTTGGGATTCCCCTCAAGATTACAAGATTTGGTTCAGAAAATATTTCTAGACACTTCTTTATCCCAATGCACTGTTTTTTTAATGAAGGATTACCTATTGAATGGAAAGGCTGTTTACTTTTTTTTTGTTGTTTGTTTTTTGTTTGTTTGTTTGTTTTTGTTTTGTTTTGTTTTGTTTTGTGTTTTGTTTTTTAATTTCACTCTTAGGATAGTGGAGTTAAAATGTGAGAAAATTAGGATTTTGCAAGAATTTTAGTTCATCTAGAAACAGCAGAAAACAAACCTTATAGCTTTTTTTTCAAGCTAATAAGCATAATTTAAGCAAGAATTGGAAGCTCCAGGGAAAGACTAAATAAGCTTATCAAAACCCAACGAAGGTATAGATATTGCTCATGTTTATGATGAATTATTGTTTCAATGGTTATATCACCAAAGTCAGCTCATCCATCTCTTTAGCTGACAACTAAGAGGAGCCACAGGATTTTCCGTATGAAATATCCAGGCAAGGAGTCTGGGAAGCCATACAGCTTCTTAAAAAGGGTAAGAGCAAACCTGGAACCTTGTGCTGTAAATTGTCAAACAATCCAAAATCTGTGTTAACTTAAATCACAGAAACTATAGGCTGATTAAGATAGATTTTTAATTCAGTCTGAGAGAACACAAATGGATTGCAGACCAGCCTTGGTCCTTCATCTCCCTCATGATCTTACCCCTAGGTCTGCAAACGGCCCATCATACAAAGCCAACTGAGCAACTCGACACCTGTCCCTGTTTGCAAGTGTCTGGGGCGTGCTGTATCCTCCTCTCAACGCATTTTCCTCAGCAATCAGTGCTTCCAGCTCTGGTGTGGCTCCTCCTGTTACCAATGTCCGTATCAGTGTGAGGATATTGTCATTGAAGTATGTCTGCAGAGATAAAGAAAGCTCTTTAAGCAAACACCATTAAAGTCACAACTGAAGACATCCAAATTACAACTTTTCTAGGTTTCTGCTGTTTAAAGTTCTTGGCTGTCTCTTCAAATAATTTTATATAGAAAGTGAAAAGACAGCAGCCTCCAATTACTCTATTTTCTTCTATCCCATTAGGCTCCTGTACTAGATCCTTCCTTTTAAACACCAATTCAGGCTGATTTTTATTAAAGTACAAAAATTTGAATGATTTATGTTTCCTATAATTGGTGTTAGTAGTGATGCAATGACTGCTTTCCTTCTCATTGCCTTCATGTCTAATAATGGGCTTTAGGACATGTAATTGTAAAATTCAGACCACATTTAAAGCTTACACAGGCTAGATTGCCTTTTTACTCTTGTCACCAATTCGTTGGGGAGCTGCCTTTGTGCTGCAAATGTCATTACTTATTACTGTGGCTGGACTCTAGCAGTCGAACCAATGTATTGTACTAAACATCTTATTACGAGACTTGACAGTGTTCAGACATAAGCATGTATCAATTAAACATCTTGAGTTCATTCCAGATAAATGTATGATGAGTTTGGGATCCTGGTGGTCCTTTTAAAAAACTCTAGGGTATAGGGTAAGTGTGGTTTATTAGGGAAGATTTACTCCACACTGACATTTTGCCGGCATCTCTAGCATTGCTGGTCTGTCAGGCAAACAATGGGTATTTTAAATATTAATTTAATGCCAGATGAGTGACTTTCAAGTTCACTTAAAAGTATACCGGTATAGTTCAGAGATACTCAGTTAATATCTGCAATGTAACGTACTGAGCAAAAAATAACGTTGAACAAAAAAAGGAGGCACCATCACTTACAATGTCGCTAATGCCTGTGTTTTCAGAAGCTTTGCAAGCATGGGGGACATGTGAGAAGAAAACGAGTTCACTGTACAGTACACGCGATTGATGTTACTGGATTTGTGGATTCACATTACTAGATTTGTGACTTTTCTTGAACTTAGGACTTGGAACAAATGTCTGTAATCCAACCTACTAAAAATGAATACTGAATTGTCAAATAGTGCTTGTTGTCCAAAGAGAATACTTTTTTTGATAATACTTTTCAGTTAAATTCATTGCTCTACCCATAAAATGTAATTGTATTTAATACATGGGTAAACTGAGGTACAAGTTGAAATAATTCATCATGAGATCAAAAAGCTGAACTGGCTTCCTATCCATGTTACTTTGATATTCTTTCTTTGTATAATGAAACTTAGCTTTATTGTTCACTTGAGATGACAGATAAACCATGAGAAAATGAATTCTATGCAGCAACGTTTTTCACTGTTACGTTGAAGTTTCATAACTTCAAGCTTCTCTGCTTATTTACATAGGCATATATGCCATTCACCTGTTGCCTAAATTAAAATGAGAGGAACATATTGTTATTGTTATACATGCCCTACAGCAAATATTTGCATCTCATCAACTCCAATTATTTTAAATTAGCCCGGGTAAGGCACTACATATTTTAATTACAAAGTGTACTGTATAGAGTTGTCTGACATTAGCAGGGGGTCAGGAAGATTCCGTTAGTCTAAACCAACAGCTAATCTCAAATCAGCTCTAACGTACGTGGATGCATTGTGTAGCAATTCAAGTGTAATACTCAAACCTTTCTTAACATATAGAAAAATCAACGTGACCCCTTGCAGGAATGTACGTCTGGACTTATTACATGATGTTTAATAGGAATTGCTGTGGTGAGAGAGAAGATGTTCAGGCATGATTTTTTACTCTTCAATTACTTCTTCCTTGATGTCCCTGAGGTGAGAATCAAGAGTTGCCCTCTTTGGCAACTCCTCCCACTGTACTATACTTTTCCAACATGGAAGTACTCAGAACAAAACAAAACAAACAAACAAAAAAAACCAACAAAAAAACCCCACCAAAACCCCCCAAAAAACCTCCAGCATTTAGACTCTTTTCTTGGCTTTTGTCAGTGTATATTATCTACCACTCAGAACTAAAATACTTAGCATAATTCCTTTGCTCCTGCAGTGAGGCAGCAAAGTTACTCAACACCAGATTCTTGGATATAAAGCCAAAATCTGCCAGATCTAGAGGTTGGAAGCATTGCAATTGTAGAAGCTGGAAAAGCCCATTCAGCAAAAATGTGCTCCAACTTATCCTATATGGCACTTCAAGCACACAACTTCAGAACACCATGCCATTTTCTGCAATTGTATCTTTTCTCATGCTTTCCCCACTCTTTCATTCAGTATTTTTGATTCCTTTTTCTTCACTAAGTAGTGATATTTAATATTATTAAAAATGCTATTCTCAGTTTTACATCTGTAAGTCAAGAGAGAAGAACATAAAACAAAAGGAAAGCGTATCTTTACTGGTAGTTTTTTCAAGTCTGGTTTACAATGAGGCCAACTACGGTAAGAAATGTTCAGCTGCTTTAAGAATGGTAGATGTTGGTTTGTGTAAAGTAGCCTGTTTTTATAGACTGCTGACTTGCAGTGATTGCTAAAAGATACAAAAGTCTAAAATTGTACTAATAATTTTATTATTCTTTAGGAGGTATCATTCGGCCAGCCTTACCTGGTTTCCAACCCTTTCTCACTCTCTCATTAGTTTGTAATTCAAATTATAGCAACTATAGCCAGAATCCAAGATTTAAACACATATACTCTTAGCTCATCTGAATTTCGTACTATGCAAGCGCACAATTACCCCTTATCATAAATGCAGATGTAGGTCACTAGAGCATGATCTACTCAGAAATTATACTGTGGCCATATTGCTCATTTTACCACAAATCTCATATTAAACTGGGAAATGAAAGCAGTAGTAAAATAATGTATCAAGTCAGACACCTGTCAAAAATACATTAATACAAATAAAATAAAATACCCCCCTCCAAAGTCCAGCACAATGAAGACATAAGGGGCCCAATTCTGACTTATGTCATGTGCCAACCAGGAGTAAACTCTGGGAGCCGTACACTCCTGTGAAACTGATGCAAATGAGAAAAGAATCAGATCTATTGTTGGTGGAACAGAATGCTGTCACTGCACAAAGGCCTCCCACTGCTAGACAAATGTTAAGGCAAAGCTAAGACACTTATTAGCAAAGGAGGCAACATTTATCTTGGAACAATGGCTTAATTTGAGTTTCACACCATGACTGATGTGGATGTCACCATTTAATCAGATGGATGAGTGCAGGCAAATGATGGTTTTTGGGTTTTTGCCATCAATGAGTGAAAAGATTCCAACTTTCAGGATGGACTGCTCTGGCATTGCAACCGGTCAGAAAATGCCCAACCATAAGCAAGAAGGGATGGGTGCATAGAAAGCTGTAACTTGTCACCTTTGGCGGAATAGGGCTGCTTCCTCCTGTAGTGACATATTTAACACTCCTGAGGAAAAAAAGGTGTGTCCATGCTTTCCATTGTCACAAATCAGACTCCTTTCATTACCTCTTGCCAGTTTGGAACTGGGGGAGACACTGAAAAGCTGAACTAGCTGATATCCATTTCCTTTGGAATAACAATACACTGAAATTAATTTGAGAGTGATCTTCTACTTGCTCTGTGGGAGGGTACGTGGCCTGGATATGCCAGTACTTATAAGAAGCCGATCTACAGAATGCCTTTGGAAAGGTGCTGCTGTACTTAAAGTAACAAGACACTTTCCAGTGATGTTGACTCTAAAATCATAACTAAAGAAATACTTGTTTGCTGCTGCCATTAACACTAGATATCTGTATGACACTGCTATAATCAGCATCCGGAATAAGAGTATGAAATAGGTGTAGTCTAAACACAGAAAAAAGGAAATGCATCACAGACGCTGAAACTGGGTAAATAGCAAGGAAATTCTGACATAGATATCTGAGCTAGCAGTGCCACCTAGCCTGTGCTCCAGACTTGTAGTGCAGCTCTTTCAAACGTTTCCGGGATGCTTTCCCATTTGTTCAATCATTTTTTAAAGTATAATTACCAGAGTGCTTATGTTTTGCTGTTAATGCTGTCAAGTCTTTTAAACTAATTGGTCTTTTACAGAAAATTTAACTGAAAATTAGCACATCTTTTAATAACATTGCTTTAACTTTAATAGCGCTTTGCCTTTCATTTATAATTACTCTAAAATTGTCATTTTCCAAGTCATATCTGCCATTTTAGTGTGTTTGCTAGTGGTTTTTATGCATTTCTTTTAATAAGACTCCTCCTACACTGCATGCAGTTTTTAACATTGCTTTCAAACAAATATTTTAACTTGCTTTTCTTTTTCAGTCGGAGGAATTCTGTTGAATGAATAACATATATCCAAAACCTGAGGATGACTGAGCTAACATCAGTAACTTATACCAATAACCAAAGGGTCCTTGACCCAGAATCAACAGCAGAAAATAAACAGCAGCATTTCACAGTTTGAAAATCTGATTGATTCTCATCATATTGTCCAAACTTTAAAGAAGTCTGGGACACTTTAGGTTACAAAATGCTGCATGCTAACCCCCTGACCAGACTTGCACAAAAAAATAGTCTTGTGCTTTAACATGTCCATATCATAGATTGGAACAGTTTCTTTTCTGTATAAATAAGACTGTGAGGATCCCTGAGGGAGAACTCTTGAGTAAGGGATATACTGAAAAGGTTTTTTTAACTGTTTTAACCATTGTCTTCCATTCCATGCTTTCATTTATATGAAGAAAAAGTAGAATTTAGTCTTATAGAACTAAAATCAAGACCTAAAATCCTATCACAAGGAAATAAATTCCAGGATATCAGATGTTAGATGGTATAATCTCTCTCTGGAATCCCTGCCTCTAACGCCACCACTCCGACAGTATATCAAGTCTTTTGTCGGCAGTATGTATGGGAGGGATGCCAACCTGCCAGAACTTCCATGGTTCTCATAGCTTCAGTGCCAAAAGGAACAACAGAGAAGCTTTGGCTCTCAGGCCAACTGTTTAAACCTTGTGTTGATAACACTGGTTCCTTTGCACACGCAGGATTTTCTGGAATAACTATCTCAACAAGACCCATAAAAGGAAAAAGTACTTCTCCTCAAAAAATTTGCTTCTCTTAAGCTATCCTATGTCATGTAACATTTTTATAGCTGAAGATGATCTTTTTACAAAACATCCACATTATCTAAAAGATGCTTCCAATCCCATGGTTTTTAGTCACATTCAATGTGGTGATGAGAACGTGCTTTGCTTTTCAGGAGCGACGCCACCTTCAGACTGACAGACTACATATATTCTTTCCCTGGGTTTGCATATGTTATGACAAAACAAATATTAATATATCATTCAAGACTCTGATGGCAGTAGATGTCTCTTCAAAGACATAATAATGATCAGCTGGTGTGATTTAACAATAGCCGCTGCCACAGTTAAAACATGAACCGTGCCTACAGTCCCCACACAGAGTACAATAATGCACTTTCACCGAAGCCTGGAGAGACCACTGTTACCAACTCATCAAAAAGACAATGCCAGTTTTGAGCTCCTTATTGTCTTCTGAGCAATGATCTTCAAACTACCACACTGTGAATCACAGGCTTGTGGAATATATTGCCTTTGCTGCAGCGGACAAACTGTGTGTACATAGCCTGTAGACAGCATTTTGAAAAGTACTTCATTAAGCTTTTTATCTTTGAAATAAGAAAATAACAGACAATTTCAACTTTAAAATATCCAATACTGTCATCTTATAGGAAAGAACGCTAAACTAGCAGAATGTAATGATCTTCAGCAATCAGAAAGTGACAACGCATTTTCTAATCTGTGATTCATGAGAAGGGTTTAGTCCACTACCTCTACATTAATACAATTAAATAAAAGAAAATAATAATTTAACACTGAGTAATACTGTTGAATTATTATCACTCAATAACTGAATTCTTTAGTAAATTAGTTTAAATCTATTTTGTACCTCTTTTTCTCAATACATACATCTATATGCATGTTTCAAATTACCTGCAGGTCAGAAAGAATACTGCTGGTATGTGTGGGCATTATTCTACTGCCTGATCTTTCTTACACCTGGTTTATTACAAAACCCCACTACTGGGAGGAGAGATTCACTCTTAATGGAGCAGATCACGCATTGTGCATTTTTACTGTGGCCCATATGAGGAACTGACATTCCAGAGACATCAACAGAGATCATAAGTTGGAATTTGTCTATAAAAATTAAGCAATACAAAACCTGAATCACTAAGTGGATCAAATAATGAACGATATCCTCATCTCAAAGTGAGCTGGCACAGGCCAGTACAGTGTGAATTATTTCCTTCTTACAGAATTCCTGTGCAATTAATAGGATGAAAGCATGACTGCAGATCTCACAATTTAGTTAGAATTTTGGGTTCAGTCTGCTGCTACTGGCTTGAAGTTAGGCAGAATAAATAGCAGCCGGTCCCTAAAAACAAGTGTACTCTAGAAGAAAAAAGAGATAATACAGTGCAAGCAGATTAGTTTGTGTGAGAAACGCTCTTTTCCTTGGAGAAGAAGTGAAAGGAGCATACATCCTCCCCATGAGAACAGGGAGAGTAAAGGGAAAACATCTCACACATCTTACACTTTCTGAAGGGTCAGGAAGAATTGTACTTTTCCAACTCTTTACTAGGCCTTTGAGGAATAAAAGAGAAAATAATGCTGCCACCGATCAGCAAAGTGGTGAAAGAAAAGACAGGATGGTGAACAATTCTAACTGACTGAATCCTTGGCTTGTCTTCTTGATTAGTATTTTTTCTAAGTTAGAATTTTCTACTCTTGTTATCACATTTACTTCTCTGGCTTCAGGCTGCACTGTCCCTGACATATAATGTGACCACTTAGATGTGAAAATGTTTGGAAAAAAAAAAGACTGTTGAAGAAAGGAATTGCAGAAACGGAGGGGCATGTTGTTAAAAATGAAAAGTTAATAAAAGCTAGCAATAACTAAATGTATTGTGAGGATTATATGATGAGTTCCAAGTAAAAATTTCTGAACAGTCATGTTCCACGTATTATCTACGTGCCTCACTATTATCTACATGATATACCTTTGCACAAGAAACCAATGGTGTCCATAACATTTCACCCTCTTTTTGTGGGGATGCCAGTGGAAATCAGAAGAATTAAGCTTAATTTTTCTAAGATTCCTGAGGTGCCCTACTGAACGATTCATTCAGGATCATTGATTTAGATAATAATGTGAGTAGATAAACAGCTCTCAGTATAACAATTTGGAACATTCATGTTAAATTATTCCCATTTATATTGTGAAAATGCTAAATATTTCACACATAGAGATTTTAATTAGAGAAGGTACAGAGTTTAAGTGTGCTTGCTTAGGCTTTCTGAATTTGTCCTGTCTGCAAAATATGGCCAATAACTTTCAAAAAAAGTATTTACTGAGTTTATTGCAAAGACCTAGGCTGCATTAGAATAAAATGTTATCAGTGTAGACTGATATTATTCATCTGTGGATGGAACATATGAGGAATATAGCAAGGAATAAAAATATGAAATACGGATATTTAGATATTAAATACAAATAAAATATCAAATAATAAAGACCACTGTGAATATTTCTTAAAAGCAAAAAGCTTAATTCTGATTTAGGTGAAGGTCAGACGTGGCTCCTTTAAGGAAAGCTGTGCTCGTTTCTAATATTAAGTGAGATTTACAACAGATGATTCCCAGCACTATGGAACTTTATTCCATGGGGAGCTCAGAAAGCCTATGCTCAGATTTTGAAAAGACTATGTTCATGCTAAATCTAGCAGAACTTAAGGTCCCTCTGAAAGAAATGCAGCTCACACAGAACAAGACTGGTCTGAAAATCTAGCCAGTATGAAGCAAGGGAGGATAAAAAAAAGAGTGTGACTGAGGTGTTTGCTTCCCAAACTGTACTATGTCTGCAAACCAAAAACCCTAAAGTAGACGCAACCAAAGGCCACCATGCGTAGTTTCTGGCAGGCACTTATGTTTTGATTCACAAGACAACTCATGTGAAAAAGAGACGATGACCTCTCTTCACATAAGTAGAGTTCGCGTGATGTGTACAATGACTTTCGTATAGTTCTATCAGTGTCCCCCAGCGCTCAAACTCAGAGCATTGTTCATGGCTACAGGAAATTAAAAGCTTAAAACACAGTTGATGCTGTCTGACATGAACTGTGAGCATAGGGACTGACACACTGAATTTGGTTCTGGGTTTCAGAAGGGAGATACGACATTTTTGGGAAAATACTTTCCTAAAGCCTGACATGAGATTCTTTGCTTTTAAAATTGCAGACTCATGGTAGTCCTAAATTGTTGTTGTTTTAAGGTCCCTGTGTCCAACTAAAAAGTAACCTAGTTTAGGTAATAATATTCTCTTGACATCTAAGAGAAAAGTGTCTTCTCCTGACTACCTGTGGAAAAGGACTACGCTTTCATACTCTTTCACAATAAATCTGATGGAAGAGAATGAAAAAGGTTTTGTTTGCTTACTGCGCTCATGAGAGAGTCCAGCACACTGACAGCAAATGCGGTTCCACATGCAAAGGGCTGAGTGAGATACAGTTCTGTGTCTGGATCATCATCATCATCTTGGTCCAAGAACTGAACATTTGAATCATTTACTGAAAATAATAATAAATAAATAAAATCAGAAGGTGCTTCTAGGTCACCAGCATATGACCTTACACATTACACAGTCAGAAAGAAAAAGAAACGGTATATGTCTGGAAACACAGACTTGTGTCTTTGACGTCACTGAAAATGAAATCAAGATGGATGTGAAAATGCGCATTTAAAAATCTGTTGATCGTTATCTTGCTCGTAAGAGGTGACTCTCTTGCTCTTGAGAGGTGACTATCCCTTTGCTGTAAAAGTAGCTTCATGGCACCAGCTGCCTGCACTCAAAATGAGATACATGACGGTCTTTCATACACTGAGACACCCTTGGTATTGGTTGGGTACAGTGGCTAAGGCTGTATGCACGTACAGTGAAATGTTACCATAAGATACCCAGTCAGAACTCTGCTGTAAAATAAAGGCTGTCCATAAAACTCTGATATAGCCCACAGGCATCTGTTAGATGTGCTGCTGTGATTCTTACTGGAGTGGTGTTAATGCACTTATGGCTCAAAAGAGGATAAACTGTCCCTTTAACATGCATCTATCTGAATGAATGAGCAACACTCCAGCTATTCTCTTGCAGCACTGCCTTTTGTTCAATATTTGTCTCCATAATTTCACTTCCTTAGCCTCAAATTCTATATTAGCCAGTGTGAAAAAGAATCTACATCAGGCGGTTTTCAAGAAAAAGCCTAAATAAAGTAGTATTTGTCATTCAGACTTTCTCCGGCATTTCGTTGTCATAGTTAAGCTTTCTGCCTCCATTTCATTCCACTAAAAATAGTTGTTTCCTTGAGATGAGTGTATCAAGTGGATCATATTTCATCAAATATTTAATTTCCATATTAGTCCTGCTCAGACATGAAAGCACAGACTGCTTAGCTATGCCATTGAAATACCCTTTAACTTACTAAATGACAAATTAATTTCAGTTTCTATGCAAGGAAGGGAACTTAAAGACTTTTTCAGCATTTGAAACTGTGCACATTGACTATGTCCCTATTCCCTACGTGATCACATCTCCTGAGCCAACCCGGCAAGCTTTGAAACCAACACGCTGTTAACTTGATCAGATTTTGGCTCTGGACTTCTTAGGTTGGAAGACTTCTGCTTCTATTCTGATCTTCCTTCCTACATAATTTCATTATCCATCCACTCCTTTTCCAACCCGTATATACTAGCGTGCTTGCCATGCTTAGCTTACAAAACATGAATAGGCTATAGATAAAGCCTCTCAATAGCCAAGCATTGTCATCCTCCTTTAGAGCCCTGTTGAGCCAGTACTTGGCCGCGATCATTCAGTCAGGACCCGAGCTGAAGCAGGAATTAAAGTTCCTTCCTTCTCACTCCCTGATGTAACCATGAAAGCATAACACCTCAGCGTTGTAAACGGAGAAGTGTTCTGCCCTGGGAGTCAGAAGAATTTCATCCTACCAATATCCACAACATTCCTTTCTTTGTACAATGGCTATCAATTTATTCTCCGGATTCTTGAGCAAAATACTATTTGAAAGCCTGGCGTATCATTTCAAAACGTACTTTTTGAAGAGCTTGTGCCTTAGTTTAATTTGCTAGTTGATAGTAGGCACTATTGACAGTAGCATTCTTTTTCCACTTACGTCTGGCAGACTAATACCTGACTTTGACACCAGCTTGCTAGCCGTGCGTGGTGTCAGTTTCCAAGGCACTACGAATCTAACGCGAATTCTGCCAGTGCAGTTTTATCCTCGATATCTTTATCTTCCTGATGCAAGTTAGCACGCTAGGATTTCTACGAAAGGTCTCCGGGCTAGGTGAGGTAGGCTCGAACGTGTGGTGCTGTGCCATAAGAAACGCTCATCAAACACCGCTCAGAAAAGCTGGCGAGCGCTCTCTTTATTGAGAGGGAGCAACGCAGAAGCTTGGCTGCTTTTGTACAGCTTCAAAACCTCAGCTTCTGGGAAAAGGCCTACTCCCCAAAATAAGCAATCAAATAGCCTAAGGGGAAGTATGACGCTGGGGTTTCTTTTCTGATATCTTTTACTTCTTCTTGGACTTCCTGTAAGAACTGCTAAGGCATGTCCACCACATTGACAATAGGCTGAAATAACAAAAAGATAAAGAGAGAGAGTAGAAAAGGAGAGAAAAATTGGTGGGGGCAAGGGAGGGCCAGGAGGTGGGGACCCAGGCCAAAGAAAATGAATTGGTGAGGAGGTGCTATGAAAACAGCCGGCAGGTCAGACGAGTGTGATCAAAGGTTTACTGATGCTGCGTGAAAAAAAAAAATCATTAAGAAAGGCCAGAACAAGACAGTCAATTTTAACCAGAACCACAAATAAAACACATTCAAAGCAGTGCCATGAGGGTAGCCCCTCTGATACAGCCAGATAAATAAAGAAAAAGCTGATGACAGTAAGAACAACAACAACAGAAAATAAGACAGTGATGTGAAGGAAAAAGGCACTTCTTACCCAGTTCAGTTATCATTAGAATGTGGGTTCCACTGTTTTTTTCCTGACTGATTGAAACCAAAGGCAGAAGTTTGCCAGGCTTAGCTAATAAGTAAAGTATTTAGGGGGAAAAGAAAGTACAGAAAGAGAATAAAGTAAGGGAAAAAGACAGGTAAGGCTCTAAAAAATAAAACTGAAAAGGAAAATAAAAGGACAAAGGACCACAAATCAAGTTTGTATTTGCCATGAAAAAAACAGAACAGCTTCTGCACTTCACATCACACCACTTGACAACATAAATACCCACAGCTAGAGTGGAAATCAGAGCCTGGTTACCTACCATCATCATATTCTCAGGAGTAAAATGTCTCATACTATTATACAGAGTTTGGTTACACATGATTAAACAGTTCTGGACCATGAAGAAATAAACAAATGGCCTCTTACTATTGATTAAATGCACAGGAAATGTCTGCTCATACTTACCGTGGTTTTTTTCTTTTCTAACCTTAGCCCAAAGACCCCTGCTTATTTGTTACACTATGTACAAAGCATCTTGTCTGATAGAGTGTTTATTTAAGAAAATGGAGAAAACCCAAAGGAAAGAGAGAAATATATTTCAGTTATTCAAATAAAGTGAAACAACTGTTACTAATCTTTCTTTACAGAAAGTAATTCAAAACAGTTATCAGAAGAGAAAACATAGCAGTGTAAGATACAGCATAGGTAATTTTCCTGAGGCTGCATAACAAGGGAAGTGGGAAAAAGATATGGGAATGCACATGAAAGGACAAAAGTTAGCTTTTCTTACCTAGCTCTGTTATAATAGGGATGTTGGCTCCTGTTGTAATGGAGGGTTGACGTAACAGGCCATGCACTGGACTGTTATCTGGAGATGACCTATCCATCCCAGGGGGTGTAAAGCCTAAATGGGAAAAAAAAAAAAAGAAAAGAAAAAAAAAAAAAAGAGAAAGTTTACACAGGACAAACTACATAAAAAAAAAATCCCCACCAACAGGGAATTCTCTATCTCTAATTTTTCTTTTTTTCCCAGAAAAGTATGCTAAAAAATTTGTCATTAAAAAAAATAATTTTCAACAATTATTTCTGAAAAGCATAATCCTTCACAAATACGCAGGTCATTTCTACTGTAAAATAGCTAATGGAGAAACTGAAATTTGTTTTGTTATCCTAGGTAGCCTTTGCATCAAAACATGCAAAACGGAAAGAGTAATGCTTATTTAAATATAAAGAAAAAAATAATGACTTGAGTGTTAGAGAGGTTTAATTTTGTCCTATTAATGTTCCAAATATTCCAGAAACAAACACCTTCCCTTAAACATCAATTAACATTTTAAAGAGTATTGTTTGTAAATGGTAGTACAACCTGGAGGAACAAATTGCTTCCATTAGCATGTTTTAGGTTTGATCAACATGCAGGATTTAAAATTTTCTAACTTTTCCAGGAGCAATACAACCCACACATTTTTTTTTTTTTTCCAGGTGTACCATTCATAATATGTATTTTTATGAGGATTACGATTATAGGAATACTGGGATGGAAGCCCCATTCTAACAGAAAAAAAGAGGATGGAAGCAAAACACACAGGTTTTCAAACTGTACGTAAGAGGAATGCTTGAAAAGAAACTAGAAAGCATTTACATCCCCAAAGGATGTAAACGAAACAAAGGTGGGAGAGGAACATATTGGCAGGCACTCAAAATAAAAAAAGATCTGCAGAGCAGCAAGGTTCACCTCTAAAAAAGATTGTGTGTTCAGCCTGATTCTCTACACAGTTTGAAATGGAGCTCTTGACACTGAGCATTTTTTAATCTTTTCTTTTTTTTGATAAAATATATCCAGGCAAAGCCTTTTGGAGTTTGATTGTAAGTACTGAAAAATAGGCAGTTGTACAAAAGTCTATGCAACAGTTGGACTGGCAAGTCACAGTTGAGACTAATGCATTCCATCTCCCCTCTCCATTAAAGCTGCGGAAAGCATAGGAATGTTCATTTAATGCCATTATTGCAAAATTGATGGTGAAGCCAGAGTTTGACTTTAGGGTTTCATGTAGACCAATGTCGAGGCAGCATTTTAAAGCAAATATTTGTCTGTTGGGAATAAACACACATTTCTGAGAAAACATTCATTTTTTTTGCCACATTATGCCTGAGTTCTTTGATTTCACACCTGACATAGAGGGACAGACTTTTGATCCTTTGTCATTACTGGTCTGAACTAGTTTTGAACTCTCCATATAATGATTCTAAATTAATCACAGCCAAATTAATTCCTGATGTAACTTCATCATGTTCTTGCTGCATGGAAACTTTTTCACTGTGTTAAATTCATTGATACATTCATGTGCTACTGAATTCAGAAGATGATACGATATTACGTACTTTACCTTTTTTCAGTTTGGGGACTAATTTACAAACCAGGAAATCTCTAAACTAAACCGTAGTTGTTAACATGTCGTACTGGTTTTATATTGTGTTTCTGAGTGATTTGTGGTTCTTTTCCAGAGATAATTACCATCATTCTTAAACTGCTCCTAAACAAGACGAATTATAATGACCACTAGATCTGGACTTCTTGATTTAATGGGATTTAAATTTTGCTTTGATATTCAGTTCATTTCTCCCTATGTTTTTTCTATATCACATATAGAATATAAATGTAACAAAATCAGAATCGCTGAGAAGAGTGACTTAGCCCTCCAGATGGTACCAGTATGAATTTCCTTCTGACTATCACGTGAAAGGTAGCTACAACATGAGGATTGTAAGGACAGGATAAGTAAAAGGGAGTGAAAAGTCTGTGAAGAAATTCCTGAGGAGAAAAGAAGCAGTTGGTGGAATCTTCAACAGGCATGCAAGACAAAAAAATGGCCATAGGCAAACCTAAGATGGCAAAGCAATTCTATTTAATATTACTAGTCCATAGAAAATCTTTAGAAAGCAGATTTCTTAGAGACGATCAGAAATGTTGGCAATATGTCAACAGTCGGTCATTTAATACTACTCATTGTGCTGAAACTAATTCAATAAGACCGGCATGGTGACATTGAGTTGCATTCCCAACCGGTATCGGTTTGCAGATGTTTCCTTGTGTCTGGCGCTGTGACTGATGGCCGTATTGGCTCTTTGACTGCTTACTTCTGCACGGCAGAGCCTAACGTTTCTCAGACTCACAAAGTCAGTCTAATGGAGTTCCTTCAGGCACCACCTCGTGAGTTAGAGGTAACCCTGACATTCTCACAATAGCAGGAAAATTAAAGCGGGACTCCAAAGGGAGGGAATGCTATCTGAGGACAGGTGGGTATCAGTGTGACACCTCCTTCTGCAGCAGGCTCCGGTGTTTAAGTTTTGCGTTCTGTTACGCTACAGGAAAGGCAAGACATGGCTTCTGTCACACTACATTAAAGAAAGCTCAAGTAGCTGTGGACTCCTTGAGCAGTTAAAGTGGCAGGCCCACTCGGATTCTCTGCAGAATTATGAGTCGAAATGGCAATAGCAAGACTTTTTACACTCACTTATCTGAGAGCAGAGCAAACTAATCTTGTTCCCATGCACCCTAGGGGTTGTACTGCTGGCAGCATCCCTGAAGGCCCTGCTTCTCCCTTTTTGCTGAAGCCTTTTCTCTCCCTAAAACATCTTTCAGTGAACCAAGCTCTTCAGATGGTAAGAGCACATCAGTTTTTCCCTACTAGCTAAAAGCAAATTGAAGAAAGTTGGCATAACTGCGTCTGAATGTGCAAGTCCTTCTTGCCCTCCCAACGTGTGCACACACGCAGGCACGCACACACGGACTATCCATCGAAGGCTATTTGTAGCCACCTCTCTAACCCTTCACATATTTGTCTTCCTAGGATGGTGTTAGAAGATTGAAGTAAATGTGTCATTTCTGTTAGACACAGACTGTCAGGAGCTCTGTAATTGCACACTGCACGCACAGCGCATTCAGTCTGACATGCAGGAAGCATGTTAAAGGGATTTTGTTTTCTCCTTGAATGAAAAATAGACTCATGCCTTAATAATTTTCATCCTATGGTCTTGAAAGGCGTGATAAATATCTCTTAATTTAATTGCCTTGCCTGTGCTTAATTCAGACACTTCTAAAAATCCACTTTTTAAAAATATAAAAATCTTAGAATATTTTCAGGAAAAGAAAATTGGAGTACTTGGGGATTTTGTGTGCCTATGTTTGGAGTCATAAGGCAATGTACACCTTCAGGTCACATTCCTGCTCCCAAGTCACAACATAAATTCTATAGATAGGCTCTCGATTTTTTTCCTCCAGAAGAGAGGGGGGAGGGAGGGGGGAAGTGCAGGAAAACTAACCTGCTTTATCAGAACTTTCATTTAAAGGCATGAAAAACTACAAGTGACAGCTGTGCAGATTCAGTGAATGTGACATTTCTGAATTTCTTCAACTTGACAAGTAAACACCTTAAATCGGTAATGCTATATGCATAATACATGACCTGTATTTTGACATCCATCATCAAATGCTGACTTGAGAAAATACAGGTTTGTACGTCAAGGAATAGCACCCATAAAGCAGGGAGAAATTCAGGTCACAGGGTATTAGGAAAACTCTATTTCATTACAGAAGCTGAAACAAGCTAAGGCATCAGATTTAAGATCCATTTTCAGCTGTGAAAAGATTCAATTCCTCTGCACAGAGCATTCATTTAGAAATGACATGCTTTCCTCGCAGCCTCTTTTCATTTTCCTTTTCATATTCCATTTTCTCCTTCAGTCCCCAAACCTTGTTCCATTTACGCTCATAAAAATGGCAAAACAGGGCTGATAGTTGTGATCATCTTATAACCACAGTGTCTTCTTGTTCAACAAACAACTGAGGGAGCTGTGGCTACAATTGCTTAACAGGATCAACCTCTAGAGTAAAATTCACACGGCCTGTGCAAGCTGGAGCACCGTCCCTGCGTAAGGAAATACAGGGACAGCGGGGGCCTTCTGGAGAAGGGAATTCTCTTTGCCAACAGTTAGGAGATCAGGTGCAGCACAATCACATCTGCTCCTGCAGCCACTGCATCCCGTACTACGTTACTGTACTGGGTGAGTGATTGCCTTGGCACCACTTAGCTTTTGGTTCTTTGTGGTTTGTTTTGTTGGTTTTTTCCTCTTCACTTATTAAACTGTCTTTACCTCAATCCATGAGGCGTTTTTTTCTGACTTTTGTCCTTCTGCTCCTCTCCCCCTTACCACTGGGGGGAAGTGAGCAAGAGACCGGGTAGGGGCTTAGTCGCCAGCCAGGGTCAACCCACCACCATTGGCCCTAGTGATGACCACCACCACATCAAACTGAGGAAATGGCTTGGAATTCAACAGGAGGTAGCAAGTCCCTGTCCCCCTCTGATACAAGATGCTGTCAAACAGTGGATTAAATATATCATGCCTCTGAGAGGAACACAGGCTCTGGTCTCCTGATGTGCTCAAAATGAGTGTGAACTGGCAATTGGGAGTTACTGCTTCTCTCCCGGCAGCAGCGTCCCTCTTTGAGAGGCAGGGACTCCCATGCCCTAACTCAGCTGAAGGAGTTTGAGCTTCCCATCGTTCTCTTGTTTCCAAGAGTTACCGGGGATCCAGGTGCTGCCCAGCTCAGAGCTCAGCAGGGCAGGCTGGCTATGAGCCTTCCCGTCTCCTACAAAGCACCACCTACAAAGCGATGAGCAGTACTGGGCTGCTGAGAGCGCTGTGCCTCCTGAGCCAGGCTGATCCATGGTCCTCTCAGGAACTCCAGGCAGCACTAACGGGGGCTCAGCAGTAACATGCAGGTATTCTGGGAGCCACAGTGGTACTATAATGAAATTCAAAATTAAGGAATGCTAACATGGCTTAACAGTGACTTCTCCCCACTGACAGCAGCAGCAATAATTATCTTTTGCCCTGCTTACGTGTTTGCAGCAACTGGCCTGATGGTCAAGTGATCTGCTGATTGTGCTGCCCATAAACCACTGTTTTCTGTTCCTGTGCAGTTCACTTGCCTGAGTGATGTCCCATGAAATGCAGAACATCAATGCTCTACACAGCAGTAAATATATCCTTTTAGGTTGCTGATGAGCCAGTAAAGGTTTACTGGGGTTTTAATGTAGAAACAAATTTGGCTCTTGGATATGCACTGCTTCTGTTCCGCTGACTCACTGAGATCTAGATGGGCATATTCTCAAACTGGATTTTTATGTTACATTTATAAAATATCTTCCATTCTAAAGGACCATAATGGATCCTTTATGATCCTCTTCCCCTTTCCCCCTGCTCCTTTCCTCTTTGCCTCCCTTCCCTTTCTAGGACATATTTTTTACTAAACTGGAACTCTATGCAGGCAGAATGCAGTTTCCCAAACTGAAAATCCACTTGGCAGACCTCAAGGTTGTGGCCTTGTCATTAAAGTGCCATGTAAATTGATAGTGCCCTTTAAATAATGCTATTCTAGGGAAAGACACCATGGGATTCACTGGGTAACGTATGCACTAAAGTCCTCAAAAATGTAATTTTAAAAGCATACATACTATTAACTAGCTCTGGCTCATCTAAGAAGCACGAAACAACAATCATATTTTGCACATATATGAATAACACACAGATGGTGAACTGCCAAACACGCCCCCGACAAGTTATCATGCAGGAATATGGGACAAGGATTTTCATTAAGCAGAGCCAGACAAAAAGAAATAATTCTCTTACAAAAGGACCTCACAGCTATATCCCTTTGCTACTGTTTGCTGACGATGTCCATTAATATTCCAGTGAATTCAATTGAATGATGGACTATACCTGTTATTCTCCAAAGTACAGCCACTTGGGCATACCTGGAAAGTTCAGCAGCAGTCATGCAGCTAAAGAGCTGCTGACATTCATGGGAATCTGTTACAGCCATTCAATTTAGAAACAATTCTAGCTTCAGTGCCCCATGTGGTCTGAGACAGAGAGTTGTTGCTTGGCCTCAGAACCTGGAAATACTAAATTCTGGTTTCAGTTCTGATTTTTACTGTAATTTGCGCCTGAAGTTCTAATAATTTCTTGGAGATTATCTCTGAAGCTCTGGAAAAGGAGAGGAACGTGGGAGAGCAGATGTGACTGTGTAGGCTCCCAGCTCCTTCAGAGACTGCAGTGTCTTCAGAGATGTTCCGGGCCCGAACACAGGCCAAGCTAAATCTACAGAGAGCGGAGGGAGATGAAGGATACCTTTCTCAATTGCAACAACCCTCCAATGCTCTGGGACTGGAACAACCCCTGGAGCACTGAGAAAGACTGTTACGGAGAACAAGCTGCCATCTTCCCCCCAAGTAAGCTCTCTTCTCCAGTGCATGTTCATCTCTGTACTGCTGAATTACAGAAATCTATAATGAAAATGTCCAAAGCAAAGCTCTAATGAAAGCACAGAGCAGTGGGATCAATGCTAATTTCTGCTCCCCAACGTGTGAGAATCATTCCTGGGTGGGTTAGTGGTCTCTTATGCTGAAAGCGTAAGCGATTTATAGGTCTACTGGTTCTTGCGCTGCTTTAGCGAGGCAGGATTAAGCTATAAAAGCAAAGATCAGGAGAAGGATTGGAGTTTCATCATCTTGAGATCTAGGATTGAATGATATCACTTCGTTGCCATTTTCAATTGTGAACAGCATAGTATGTTAGAAATAGTGTTATATTTTAAGCACGGTGCAGAATCACGTATAACTCATAGGATTTATTCACAAGTACTTAGACAAGTCTTTTCCCAGTTTAAGCCTCATGTTGAGTTTCACAATCAAACACACACAAAAGATCAAGATCAAGTCCATCTGAAACTACACGATTTTTTTCACAAAATCTCATGTGGCAATTACCTAAACCATAGCTCGGCCAAGGTTCACCACAAGCTTACACAATCCAAACTTATCAAAATAAATGGGCTTTCTTTACTAATGCTTTGCAGAGCATAGCCTTGATATTATCTCTTTTGTTATTTTCCTCACTTTAAGTGAGATAATATGTAGTTACTAGCCATAGCACTTCTCTCACGTCTACTAGAATAGAAACTTTATTTCTGTATACAGTAAATATTCCTAGCCAGTATTCCTCTGACAAGAACTTCTTGCTCTCAGTGGAATCTAACACAATTTTACTGAATTTATTTTTATATCTGGTAAAGGGAAAACAAAATGAATTTCCTATTTTTTAGTTTTCATCCTTATTTTTTCACTGCTATAGCAATTTTGTAATGCTTTAAGCAAGTTTTTTCTCTAGGTTACTGATATCTTTGGCCTGAAATATCCTATTTGATTGGGTTTTTTTCCAGCCAATAAAGCCAAGGTTGAACTAGAACTCCTGTTATGCAATGCAGCCATCTTGTTTTACACACATCTGTCTTGGGAACATATAATGTACTCCAGCAGTACATTAGTGACTTCTTATTCAGCCTCTAGTGCACAAGCAAACAATTCTAAAAGTATAAAACTTAGGAAAATAATTTCTTATTTTCTAAAGCACAGAGAAGAGTAAATCACAGAAACCTATGAGGGCCATGAAGATAGGTATAATAGTTACAGCCAAGCAAACCACGATAACTGTTTGGGGCTTTTAGGCCATCAAGAAGGGAACTCCAATATTAAACTGAGACACTGTGCAACAAGAGAAAGGGACAGACCCTCAGGAGTTTATTTCCTGATACTTAGCAGTATCTTGTAGCTGTCTTTAAGCACCTATTTTCTAAGCCATCTCCAGAAACAGGAATGATTGGGTAACTCTCTAATCGAAAACATCTAGGATTACACACAGTAAAATACACAGGACTTCTCGAGTGCAGAGGACAATGGTTTCCAAGCTACTTCACACTTACCCTATTGCTTGCGATGCATTCACATTAATTTTAAGCTATGTTTTTACAGCAAACTAGTCAGAGAATATTTTAACTCTTTGCAATATACTATGTGCTTTGGATTTGTTAATTTGTTTTGTAATACCATCTTTGGTTTTCCATCTACTTCTCCCCCACTCCGTTCTCTGTTTTCATGAACCTGCTTTTCCAAAGGCTACTCCTGTTGGGAAAGAATTTAGTTCTCTCACATTGTTCTTCTAGTGGAAATTTATCTCTCGGTGGCAAGCGACTATTCTTTATTTCTGATGGATTGCACCTCTAGGTATAGCCCCTACTACTAATACCTCTGTTGAAGTGCTAGAGAGTAGTTTGGCTACTTCTCACAGACATTTTTTTCTTTGCTTTCTCTTGCTTTGTTCAGAAAGAACCACTAGAACTATACAAATATTTGGAGAGAGAAGAAATAGTAACATATTAATTCAGCAATTTGTGGATCAGCAGCTATCCAAAACTCTTTATGGAATACACTTAAATTCATAACAACATCAGTAATTATAATTCCTGTGGGGTTTAGCCACTTTCATAACAAATTTAATTTTTGAATTGTCCCTTCTCTCCATTTACCATTTCATAGTCTTCTACAGTAGGTACTTCCAGGGCACACAGTCCATAGCATCTAGGTGTAGCATAGGTTTGCAGCTAGAAGACTTTAGTATAAAATGATGCCAAATTCTTTTCAGTTTAATCATTAATCAACCTTGCATATTTAGACTCCAGGCAAAAATAAATAAATATGCTGAATAAAAGTTATCAAATAAATTAAGCTATATTACCTAGTTCACAGAGACAGGTATTCAATAACTACAAACAAAATGGAAACCTCACCATTAAAAATTATATATAGGCATGTTAGGCGAGACTCTACATTATATCATTATACCCTACATTATATCAAATAAAGTAAATTTTTCCTTAGTGAAAAAGGAAGAGCAAAGCCAGATGTCATAGCAAGCAATCAATAAAAATATTTTGATAAATAAAAGTAACAATGCTGTCCAACACATGATTGGCAACTACTGAAACATAAATTAAACAAATTTCCCATTGCTGCTTATGGGAAAATTATGCAGATTAGAATTTGATTAGGTTTATATCATGAGACTCAATTTGGACTTTTAATCTATTAAGCTCCAATAAATGAGGCATCTGAATAGCTCCCCTGAGCAGCAACAGTAATAACCACAGCAGTCATTTTTTGCAATATGTATTCCGATGATTTCTTTAGCAGATGAGTCCACATCTTTAAGTACAATTACTTTGTAACTTCTACAAAAATTTCAGGTGTGTGCAGTGAGGAAATGGATCCATACAAAATGCTTAAGCAGACATTCTGCAATAATCAACATCTGTCACTCTGTTCTAGCAATATTGTTTTTCCATCAACTTGGACTTACTTACGGTCGACTTCATGGTCTGTGTGGGCTAAATAGTGCCAGCAGACTTGTAAATTACTCAAGCTGGAACTGAGCTGGAAACCTATGGTAAAATGTCATTAAGTTCTCTATAGGTTGGGTCAAAACTAAAATCCCACATTCAAGGCTGCCTTGGGGATCAAAGATTGAACTGTGAAGGCTAAGGCCTCATTTTATCAAAGAAATCTGAACTGGATTCCCAGAACTGAGCTCTGAGACAGGTTGGATTCAGATCAAGACCACCTCTAATTTATCTGGCAGGTATGCTCCATAGGCCTCCTGCACATTTTCCTCAGCCTAATCTATTTGCAGCTATCCAAAAGCTCTTCTCCTGCCTTACTCCATACCGTAAAAACACAACCCTTGGCAAAGCCTGCCGACTAGAGAGCATATCGTGCCCATGTCAAATCCTGCCAGATTTCACCAAATCCTTTCACAACCTTTTAGTGGACAGGTTGTCATAAAAGCATATAGTCAAGTGACAGTATGCAGGTGATTCCCAAAGATTAAATTTGTAGTTTAAAAACTTCAGGGCTTGATTAACTGCTCAGAGTGAAGGAGCATAGATTCATGTGTGAATGTGTTTTTTACAGAGTCTTAACAGAGAATTTCCTTCCGGCATTCATGCTTTCAGCATACCACTACAAAGGTTCTCTGCAAGCCAATATTTTTTTGCCAGAACTCCAAACACCATAAATATGGGAAAATAAAATCAGTCACGCTCTTTGTCACTCATATACTGCCTTCTGTAACACTCACAACTTCAGAGTAGCACATCTGTTAAAGACATCTTAGTATATATCATGTGTGAAATGAGTATCAAGTTGTTTTGAACTATGCCAGTTTGCATAACGCCAACTCAACCAACTTTTCCACAGAAAGCACAACAAATTGCTTGCACCCAGGTGCAGTTAGCACTGTAGGGAATGACAATTGCCTAAGGACTATTTGTATACTTCAAACAAAACCCTCCTGATCCAAAAAGGTAGCTTACTACATCCCCGCTGCAGTTTAACCTGAACCTTGCAAATAATGTAGGGTGCCCAATTTGAAACAGGAATAAGGAAGCACCATCTTACAGTCTGGAGTATATTTTCAAAACACATACCTCATCCCATCAGCACAATTATTTGAACTTCAGAATTATCGGTATTTCTGGCCAATATGAAAACCATCCCTGTCATGCACAATAAAGCAATAGGAAGGTAAGTACCTCCAGAAAGTACTTCCATTAAAAGAAATGTCAACCCTCTGAGACTGAAGTTCACAGGAATGGCTAACACATCAAACTGGCCTTCTACTCTATTCAGCTCGGTATATTATCCCTGGTTTATATGTCACATATACATTATGTCACATTCTATTCCAGTTTCAGTATAGGTCTACTAAATACTAAAATTCGCTAATTTATTGCAATTACTCTTGATTCTCACTGGAAATAAACAGACAAAGAAGATTTCCTTTTCTTTCTACTCTTTTTTCACATTAAAAAAAATTATATACATTGCACAGCTATGGAATCAGCACGAATCTGAAGAAGCTTTCTAATTGCATATGCTTGAATGACGTACCAGTGGCAATATATTAGCTACTAATAATATCTAAGGCTGTACAGACACAACTGCCTGAAGAACAGCAGTGATACTACTGGTAGTACCCAATCTGGGAAGTCTGGGAACCTCTGCTTCGATCAGTACAGGATCCCAAATCAAGGAGCCAGAAAGAAACTTATGCCTTGGATGGCCATTCTAGGGGGAAGAATATCCAAAGCATGCAGTCAGCAGTGTAAACAAACAATTTGCTCGAATGTGTCAAGAAAAAAGGAAAAGTATACAAAAAAAACGTGAGGTACTGCCTGCTCTTAAGAAAAGATGAACTTTCCATTGCTAAGTTTGAACTATTTTGGCTCACAGTTTTTCCCACTTAGTGAAATTAATCTTAGAAAAGTAACTCATTATTATGATAGAATAACTCATTTTATTATTAAGGTTTTGCTTGCCTCTCATAGTTCAAATGTCTTTTTATATGTAAAGAAGTACTAGGAGAAGTGTCTCTTCATCAGCTCCATATTTTATTTATTTATATGAGATCCAAACCCCATCACACTAGCAACCAAGCTGGTAAAGACAATGATAACAGTAAAATGTAATGTGGTATTCTTTAAGTAGTGAGAATTAAGTGGCAACCATAAAATTTATGCCACGGTATCCAGAGCACAGTACAGTCATACTGAAAACTTCCAGCAAGCAGGGCTTGGGTTTTTTTTTATAGTTTTCAGCACTATATGGACTATTTACTGTTATTCATGCATCTAACTACTGTTGGATTTAAAAATGGCATAATCTCTAGAAACACTTCAACAACACATTAACTTTCTTATCCATTATTATTTACTGGAGAGTCAAATGGGTTGATAAAAAAATAAAATGCTTACTTCCTTGTTTGTATTTCATTAGTCCAGTATCAGTGGAAATAGCTGTCCTTTCAACTAGGGGTTTTGAGTATTTTTGAGAGTCTTTAGTCTATTTCTTGTTATTTGATAGGATTCTAAGAATGAATATTCAAATTGCAATGTGGATTTTTGTAGCTAGTTTAAGAAGTTTGAATCTGTGGTTTTGGGCACAACCAATCTGAAATAGAAATCCGCAGATAAATTTTAAGGTCTATTTGCATTTGGTACGGCAAAGTGCATTGCCATAAAATAAAATAAAAAAAGAATATCAAGATATAGTCCAAATTTTAAGAAGCACCCTCTTTGTCTATATTATTCAGTCTACAGCTGTCTCACTCAAAATGGAAGATATGTCCAGACAGAGTTTATCATTCAAGAACCAAAGATTCAATTGAAGAGTTAATAATAATCAAATTTTCAAATTATATGAAACCTGGGAGACACAAAGGTGAAGTTGCACTTCTCAAGCAAATAAGCGGAATCATTTCTGCCTCTTGCAGGAAGAGTATTTTGAAATGTGCATCACAAGATACTTTGCATAAGAACTTCCGCACATTTTTCTCCTGACAGACTTACCTCCTCTTGCTTATCAAAGGGTAGCACCTCCTTTGACTCACATGAGGGAAGTCCTATGGAGAAACGAGTCAAGAGAGTACTAGTCTTGGAGGAAAAGCTCGGGAAGGCACCGCTGTCCCGGGCCTCCCTTCACGGATCAGAAAGGGAGAGCAGAGACATCTTCAATCCCCAGTCCATCCTCTCATGAACACCCGGAAGGAAACACTCTAAGTCCTTTCCCATTGCTAGCTATCAACTTGGTCTCTACTATTTGACAAGAAAAAAAGATGAGGGCATTTCTTCCCTTTCATGAATTTTAGGTCTTGCACTAGGCTTATCAACATCTAATAATGAAATTTAAAACCAGAAAGCCTGCAATTTTCATCATTTTTTAGTAAAATTACTGTACATGCTAGACACTAAAAACAAGTAAGAGGATTTGAGAATGGAAGCATTTCCTAACATGCCACATCTGGCTAGGAAAATTTTGTAAACAGGACTGCAGATCTGTGTTTGAAAACTCCATGAATATCATACTTCAAGGAATCCTTTTCTAAGATATTGTGGCAAAATCCCTTTTTTAATGAAGTCTATGGAAGATTTGGAAGCAAGGGGCAGGCAACAGAGTATCTGTTTGCTTAGGCACACACTGGAAATAGCAAGGTTGCTAAATTGGAGTAACATGGAAAAATCTTTTTGGTTGTTCTCTTAGAAAGTGTACACCAAAACATTATTTTAAGCAGCTTGTGAAACACTGATTTCAAGCCAGGGTAGATTAGATAAATCAATTCAATAGGGATCTTTTTATATAGCTGAACTTTTTTCTGTAATTTTGAGGTTACCATTCTAGCAAGTGTCATCTTCATACATGAACAGTTAGAATAGGAACAGTTCACAAATTATTCAGGATTTACAACAGCTATAGTTTCTAAAATACACAGTTTAATATTAAACCAAATGTTTCGGGTACTTTTTCTAAATTCAGTTTTGGTTACAACATAAGTGGTTTTTGAGTAAGCTAAAATGACTATTGGAACATTTGTTCTTAATATCTCACATAATTGTAGTATTATTAATTGAATCCATCTGTCCTCAGACAAAACAAGAAACAATTCCCCCAAGGTTTTCTCAGCACCCATACGACATTGTTTGATATCAGCGACATTTCTCTCTTCCTTTTTTTTTTTT
>VXBL01001518.1:1295151-1319838 GCA_013400195.1 Aramus guarauna | reverse complement strand
GAGGAGGTCTTTCAAAAATACCTAACTATCTTTGCCCTCACTTGGAGACTTATTTCTAAGTTACAGAACAAGCAGACTCGACCTTAGCAGAAACAGGAAATCCTATGAAGACATCGAATCACATCATAATAATGCTGCCTATGCATTTAAACAAAATCTCTGGAAAGTCAAACTTACAGAAAATATACATGTTGTTATACTGTAGAGATACTTTGCCTCCCACTACTAACCAGTAATCATGCTCCTGTATTAGTATTAACTACACAGTACTTGACATCTGAATTTGAATACAAAATTTAAAACAGCGATCAAATCTCAAATCAATATGAAATGTCCAATCTCAATTATACTTCCATAGGATCTACTTTAGAGCTCTAAGGAAAGTTTGAAAATGATCAGGTATTCCTATGACATTACAGAAATTTTATATCTTGATCTTGTATCCGAATAAGTCAGTATGAAAATTCCCAGTAACCATAAGCTTCCCAGGGTCTGTTGAATAAAAATAAATCATAATAACTAGTCAAGAACAAAGTTTACCCTTCTTCCTTCAATAAAAAAATTCTACTATACCATCTGTAAAATACATAGATTTAGTTTTTCAAGTTTGTTTTGTTCAGATGTTAAAAAAAAAAAAGCTGTAAAAAAAAAATAGGGACAGAGCAGTATTGATTCTCAAATGAAGGCAGTGCCCCAGTTCAGCCTGCATATCCAACTCTGCAGGTGCTGAAAGGTTTGGAAGGTTCTTGATAACCAGGAGCTACCAAGTTTTTAGAGACTACCTATTATGGAAAAGTCTGGGCTGCCTCAAATTTAACCACGTCAAACTTAAAAATCAACAGGTCGGTCTTGATAAAAGAACTATTTTGTAAGCTTTACCCTAAAGCTGTCAAAGTTCTGCAACTTGCTAGCAGGTGTTAGATTCTGCTCTTCTACAGTGGATATCACAGACTAGGATTTAGCTGGAAAGAAGTGGAATCTGGCTTTCTCCTGTAACGTTATTAGACTAGTGGAATCTGCTGAATATCGACACTTTGTATGTCTTCCACACTAAAGCAAAACAGTGACATTGATCTCTGAATTCATGTATGTCCTTTAAAAAAGCAACCACCTTTATACATATAAATAACCATTTATTAAACAAACAATACGTACTGAAGCAAAGAAAGATACCAGAATTATGCTCATGAGGCTGCCTACGATGATATATAACTTTGAAACTATCTTGTAATGCTGTAATATATTATCTATATGTTCCATTTTCTTGAAGTTATCTTCATAATCAAGATGCTATCACAAGTATCGTGGGCATTGCAACTATTTTTAATTTTCATTTAAAGAGCAATTAAAGAAAGACAATGGATACACAAGATAATAAAGTAAGTGATTAGCAGCATGCAAATGACATAGGCTTAATGATAATACCCTGTTCTATTCTCCAAAGGGCCTGTCGAGAGAAACCCTTCCTACATGTGGTTGTGCAGCTAATGTGCCTCAGCCTACAATTACAACATTGCTGACACCATTAACCACTGAAACAACATCACTTCATGAAATCCTTGTTGTCTCATTAAAATGCAAAGGGTCAGGTAATTTACCAGCATTGTGTGTCTACTTTTGTTGTGGGTAATTAGCAAGCATTACCCAGCAAGGACTCCTACCGGGGAATAGTGAAACGCTGAAATTTTAAAAATAATTTTTTCATTTGATGGGAATTTGAAAGATTCACAATTACACTCTCAACACAGCTTTGTATTCACGGGCCCATGAAATACAAAATATTTCAAAGTACAGTTTTTATACTGAAAATATATATATATTTAAAATTTTGCTTTTGTATAATTGGATCTAGATATGCATCTCCTTTTGCAATTAACTTTTAAAAAATATAGAGACGGAGAAGTCAAATACTTTACAGTTTCTTAAACACTTAAAAACCAAATGGTATCTTCAAAAAGACTTTTTTAAAGTTAAAACACAGAGATTTGTGTAGTACATTCTAATACCCATGTTCCCTTTCTTCTTGCTAATTGAAGTCCCATATCATCATTTAAAGCAACCTTGATAACATTCACTATTTGCTCACATCTTGTCAGAGAGCAGAATGGTCTCTTATTCTTTAAATGGAAGTTTTGGAACATAAAACACATTCCAATAAAAGTGAACAGAAAATTATGAATTCATTAAACTACTTTGGTATCTTGTGCTATATATAATATTTATATTCCAACTACTGTAAAATATGCTTTAATATCTTTAGGCAACTATAAGGACTTAAATATTTATAAAATGGCTAAAGATAAAGTATAGCTCTCTTATTCCTACATACAGATGATGTAAGGCATGCAATCAAAGACAATAACACTTTCAACCCATTTGTCTTCTTAAAGGAGCCTTTCAACTTCAGATCCCTTGTGTGCAATCTACATAAGAGTTGTTGCCTACATAGGCAACTCCAGAGGAGTTTGCTCCTTAAAAACTACCAAGAGTGCTATACTTCACATAAAACAGGGTTTTCTGAAAATGGAGACAAAACTATAAATTTGCAGGCAAAACAGCTCCAAGTGGGGCTTCAAAATACTGCTGTATTTATCTCTGGGACATCTGGGAACAGGAAGCATTTTGATTTAATATTTCATAACATAGAGGCAATTGCTTCCTTGCCTGGTGTATAATTAATGCTCATAAAAAGAGCGGGGTTTTTTTTTTTTATTCCTCAGCATCAGAAATGCACAAAATAGTACACCCTCATAATAGGGGTTTTGCTTTCAAGATGTTGAACAGCAAATAATAATAAAATAGACTCACCATGAATTTATAACAGTCTTGGGATGGTTAAATATATTTATAGTTTAAGTGTGAAATCACGTGCTTGATGTACTGTACTATCTACCTCCTTTGCCCGGTTTTATCTTTCTCTGGCTGAAGCAGAAGGTGTCTTGAAAGCGGAGGAGGAAGAGGCAATTGTGAAAGCTTGAAGGTATTTGGGCTAGGACCTAGCAGCATTTCTCAAATACGGGGATATTGTGTCAAAGAAATGTGTCTCTCCAGCCATTTCCCAACACATTTTTAGTTTATAAGCAACAGAATTGAAAACCTCTTTTCTTAATAGTTTTTCTCGCTTCGTAGGAAAATTTTGAGAGAGGAAGCTGTTCTCTGCGTGTCTAAGTTCCAGCAGTTAATATGAGTGCCCAGGTGCAAGGAAAATACAGGAAATGCAAACGGTGGGAGGGAACTTTTCTGTCGAGGGTTTCTTGTGAAGGCTGGGAGGCTAGCAAGGTCCCAACACAGATGGCTTCTATCGCACCGGAAACAAAGTCAAGTGAATAGCCTCCCTCCCACTCAGCCTCTTTAGTTTATTTAAGTCCAAATCTTGCAAAGACTTGCACATAATCTAACTTTACACAGGTGGATAGTTTCATTGAAGTCAGAGAGATTTATTAACCTGTATAACATTGAGCACACATAAGTTTTGGAACAAGCAAGGCATCAGATTGTAAACTTGCCAGGGCAAAGGCCGTATTTTATTCTTGTATATATCAGGACTATGACAACAAGCTCTTAATCCCATCTAGAGCTCCAGTGTGCTACCATAAAATAAATAACAGTTATCAGCTGATCCATCTGGTTCAGCAGGATAAGAAATTATGTGCATGTTGCAAAAAGGTAATACTGAGTTATTTATCACAGTGACCTAATCTTCAAAAATTGGATTTTTTTGTGAGCAAATGGTGATGTGGGGCATGTGCTGGGAAATTAGGATGCCCTTATCTCATTTTTCAGTTATTAACTTTATCACTCAGGATGGTCAGCCTGTGTTTTGAAAAATAATAATGAAACTGAACTACAACAAAGACTTCAAAATTCCGTTAGTTAAACAATAACCAGCCAAGTAGAGAATTTTGCTAACTGGATTATTACTTTTCTCATTTACAAAATTGATGCTAGCAAAAATAAAGGAGCATTCAGAAACACACAGCATAAAAACATCCTTAATCAGGTGTAACCCCTGCACTAAACTATCAGTCCTGACAAACCAATGACCCTGATATCAATGCAAAATACTTGCCATTTTTGCAAAAGTGACTTGTAAGACTGATATTGTCCAGGAGAAAAAATTTCACAACATCTATGTAATTTAGGAAATTATGAGCTAACTTTAAGTATAACAAGCATTCTGCAGCCTAAATTACATTTGTTTGCAAAAACACACAGGAATCTAAGTGTTGAAAAGATTAAAGTTAGTGTCATAGCTCACTTTGACACTTAAAAAAATTACCCCAAATCTTTCATTTTTTTTGCCAGCACTATTCATTTATCTATTTTTAATATTACATCTACATTTAATATTCTAGATGTACTTATATGCTTTCCTAAGGAGGTTAAGTAACTCCTTAAACTCTGAAACTATTTAGCTGGCTTAATTAGAGTTTCATTTTCTGTATCTGAAAGTAAGGCTCTTTATTTCTCCATTTTTATGTAATATAACAAATTAAACATAGGAAACAGTGCTAGAATTGCCACAGAATATTGAATTCCGTAACAGCCAAAACATGAACTGCATCTATGATTATCAAACCCTATATTCTGAAATTTTCACTTAAAGCCTTTATCTTATAAAATAAGAGAAATAACATTCAACATTCACCTAAAAAACCTCCTTCAGGAATAAAGCTATTGTTTTCAACTTATAACAAACATCTCTAACAGATTTTCAGAAATAACTGTATTGTAAGTGACACAAACCCTTTGCTAACCAAGCATTTCAGACAGTATTTATCCTTTCCCTTTGCTTAAGAATTTCCTCTCATTTCCAATCCTGATAATACTATTGTTCTCTCTCTTTTGCTAACACTTCAGATATAAAACAATCAAGAATTATTGACTGGAAGAGGTGAAAAAGAATATATTACCTGCAAACTCAATGGAATGAAGATCTCAAATTCATTTTAACAGAAATTACTTGCAGCAGATTGCGAGACTAAGTCCATCAAAAATTTCAATAATTTAAGAATTAATCAACAGATTGTGAAATAAATCTAATGAAAGTCAGTGGCTGGTTTTGTCCTTTCAATTGAAGTTTAAGACAGCTCCAACAAAAAATGATGATGAAGCCAGAAGTGATTTTTAACGGAATGGGATCAAATGAAACTAAACTTGTACAAGGTTATTTTAGCTTGTGCAATCTGTTACACTTGAAAGTCAGTGTGTAAAATCCTGAGTATGTTTACTTGATTTTATAGGATTTTCCCCAAAGAATCCTGCCATGATGTATGAGATGTATTACCCAGGAGTTCATCCCTTCTTTATTTTTTTCTCTTTATTCTTTCTTGTTGGAGGATCTATTACAAGAACTGTAAATGGAGGCCTTAAAAAGATCTCTCATGTGTTGAAATAGTGTTCCTAGGGAAAATTCTCATAAGTTGAAGTCATTCAGAAAACAGCTGCAATTGTTACTATGCTGAAATACATCTACCCTGCTGTACTGTGATCTGTCTTGTAATGTCCTTAGAAAAAATGTTACTATACAGCCTCCCCTTTCTGTGCTTTAGACCTGCTTGGAGCCATAAGATCGCTTTTCTTTATTGTTTAGTAAGTGTTTTTTAATGAAATGTACTGCTCTTATTATATAGGACTCAAAATAAGATCTAAATCACTATCCAATAAAAGAAAATTATTGAGCTGGATATCTAAAGTTACTACCCAGAGGCTACTCGGGTACAGTATTTATAAATCTCTAAACAGTTAAGTATAATTGTCTTTCTGTTTTTTGGGAAGAAAGCCAAATAGCAGTTTTAGTTACAACTGAAGAAAAATATTTTGTGTTGGGCCCTGCTCATCTGGTGGGTAAAACAACAAGTAAAATTCCCACAGTGTAAAACTCTGAAAGAAAATACAAGAGACGTGAAAAACTAAATGGGAACAGTCAAGAGATGCTACTTGAAGAAAAAAGTATGGAAAGGTCAACAGAATGAAGGAAAGGAGAATTACTGGAGCTCTCCCAACATAACTGCCAAGGTAGAGCCCATCTCAGACTCAATCTGCCTGGGTGCTTTCGAAAAACGTCATGACTATGGAGCACAAATGCTTAACATGGATCTAATACTCTTTGGTCTTCTCTCCAAAATACTTCTTGATAAAAAAATCTCACTTTGTATTTGAGGGGACAGAATGAAAATCAGGAATGATCAAGGGGCAATAAAAAGAAATCATCAGTACCCAAAGGTGACCTTTTTTCTCCACCACAAACATACCTCTTTACAAACCTTTCTAGGAAGACAATCAGTCAACATCTATAAGAGGAAGTGCAAGATAATAACAGGACTTCCCTTGTCACAAATGAGACATCTGACTGAGTTTATGAGTCATTTAGTGAAAAGGTGTGCCAAGCTGTGACTTTACAGCATTTTGTATCTCAGAAACTGAGATATCTTAATGAAAGTGATAATTTGCTCCAACTTCTGTAGGATACACTTTGGCCTTTCTGTCCTTGGAATCTAGGTCTCCCAAAGGCAACAAACTGCCCTGATGGTTTCCAAAAGTTCATTTTCAGGGCATCAGAGCCTGCACCCCTAACCTCTGGCGAGCCTAAGGAGTTGCCCAGTCAGCACTGAAACATCCATGCAGACAGGCATGAGAATGTTTTCAGCATGACAGCTTTCAACACCACAGGTCCAATTTGAAAGAGTTTCTTGGTTTTTTTGAGAAGAATTACACCTTTTATGGAAAGGACACTAGTAAATCCTTTGAGAACAGTGAGTAAGCTTTGCCTTCTAAGGAAGGCACCTTGCTTCCATTCATAGTTTTGTCTAGTCATGTGTTTGGTCATATGTTGCTAGACAGCTGATGATGAACACAGATTTGACAACTTAGATAGTTTACGGTCATCTCCTCTGGGTGGTTTGTAGCTCTGGTCCAGAATATATTTTTTTTTTTTTCTGTGCCTTGGAACTGTAAGTTCTTTTTTTCTTCTTCAGGAGGTCAAGGCAGAGAATTCTGGTGGTTTAAGATGCAATTCCAGCAGGATCAGTTAGGACTCAAGGCAGGCAGATCAGAGGACAAAACTGTTGTCACATTACTGACAGAAGGTCCAGATAATTCATGTTACCCAATCCAAAATCCTGGGAATATTTTAACACTATATGGAGACACTAGCAAATGTTTTTTGCTGCATGAGAACAGCTGTATGTGTATTAAACTCATCTTGAACTAATAATGAGAAAATCTTCTGTTGATATAAACCAGATTAATTCAGTAGACTTTCTTTCAGCAGTTAACTTAATCCATTAGGAATTGGTGGCCCTGTTGTTACAGAACGTTCCCTATCAGGAAGGCTTGCTGTCTATGTCCACCCTCCTGTTCTTTCTACAAGGCCTTTCCTCTGAGACTGCATCTGGGCTCAGTTGTTGGTGCAATGCTATGTCCCTGGTGGGAAAGGACATGTTTGGGTGGATACAGAAGGTTGGCTAGTGATGAATGTTTACATGCTTTGGACTGGAAGTGACTTTGGTGTTAAAGTAGGTGACAAGGGTGAGGCTCCTGGGAAAAGGGATTGAAACCCTTGAAATTGTGGGGTTTTTTCTGCTACCAGCTTAGAACACAGGAGTTATAGATATGGCCCTGTACTTCAGCACTGGCCAATGATTATGGCTTATCTGATGGTTAAGTAACATCAGATATAAAAGCATCCTGCTTTTTATGGTGCACTTCTTGTACTGGTGTCATCTTTTCTCTGACATTGGAGTGAAATAATCACAGATAAAAATCGGAAAGATCCTTGTGCATCCAGTAACCTATCAATTAAACAACTGTAATTTTTTTCTTTTTCAGAGGCATAAGCATAAATTATATATTAGGTTTTCATATGAGATTCCACTGCTTAATGACTACAGAATTATACTAGCTTATTACTTAGAATAGCAAGGGTAAGATTACACTTGATTCCCTCACCAAAAATCTCACAGCTTAGCCCATGTATTTCTCAGGCTGTTCACATATTTCGTTTTGTTTCTTCTCTTTTCAACACCCTGTCACAGGTCAACTGACATTCTTCCACACACCCAGATTTTTTAATGTTAGTGTTCCTATGATAGTAATAGGAGTCACATAAAAGAATAGCACAGAACACTCTTTCAAGGGATGGTGTTGCGAGGAATGTCTTAATTCAAAATCTTACATTCAGATCTAGAAAAATTCAGATTGACAATGCTTAAGGTTTCTACCAGCTAACGTGTATAGGATAGGTATGTCAAACAATACAGAAATGTTTAAGCAAAAGTAAAATGACAACTCCCTCTGTAAATAAAGGCACTTAATTGCCAGTAAGGAACTATGAGGTGGTTCTAGTATGCTGTTTGTTGACGAGCAAAAGTTGAATCACCTGGTTTATATAATTGTCATGATAGTTGTGTCCACTATACGTTAAAGCTGCATTTCATAGACAAAAATGTCACATTAGATGTAATTTCCAGCAAAGTTTGTGCTATCTACTGATCTAATCGCTTCTGACAGTCTAACCATTGTATTCAAGGTCTTTCAAGAAAATTTACGGTACTGAAAGCAATGCAACCAATTCAGAATTTGTGGATACCATAAACAGAGAATTTACTGGGAAGATAATTATTTTCTGAAGCAACTGGTTTTAGAAGAACCCCTCCTAAGCCAGTGCTCTCAACTAAAATAGGCTGCTGGTTACCTACTTTATGTTATGCTCTGTTTCCCCAGAAAAACTACAGAAAGGGTCACCTATTTTTTTTTTTTTACATGCAGACTGATATTGATGTGAAGAAATGTCCAAAATTTCTATGTGCTAACCTATTGTGCCTCTGCTTCTCTGCATCAACAACAGTGAATAGGGCTGAAGGGATTTGGACCATGGCCACAGTCTACACTTCCTGACCTATAGGGGCTCTGCTCTAGCAGCAACCTGGATATTATAAAATCATGGAACAATTCCGGTTGGAAGGGACATCAGGGGGTCACCAGTCTGACTTCCTGCTCAAAGCAGGGTCAGCTATGAGGTCAGATTAGGTTCTTCAGGGCTTTATGCAGTCAGATCTTGAATACCTCCAAGGATGGAGAGTAAAAAATGACAGGTGTTCATGTGGTGCAGAAGACTGTTACATTGCTAGGTTTTTCCATCCTCATTCAGGGATCGTCTAAGATCCAGTGTACTCCCAGAAGTAAAATACAACAGCCAAGTGTTGGAAGTATCACTAACCTCTGAGCAAAGGCAGAATAAGGAAATTCTTTTGGACTGCCCATGCTCAAGAACAGAAAGGAAGGTGGGAAAGAGGTGAGACAAACATTCTATTTCCTGATGATTTTAATTATGTGTGTGATCGGAGACAGAGAGATGCACCAAAGAATACCCAATAGTCTGGTAGTGAAAGTACGTATTTGGTTTTGAGATACAAAATTTCAAATCACAGGTCTAAATCAGCAAAACAAGGAATCTCCATGCCTGTCTTCCACTTCTGCAATGAGTTTCCTAATCATGACTATAAATTATTATGGTGTGAGCATGGTCAGTCTCACAAATTTTTAAGGGAAAAACTCTAAAATCTTTGGGGTTGTATTGCTTCCAGGCCACCGATTTGAAACTTCAAACACCCATGGGATTGAAAAAACACTTCCTTCCTCCTCTTCTCTAAATCTACTTGTTATCCAGAGACTATCCAACCTAACTTTGAAACCTCCAAACGTTTAGTTTTCTGGTACAATTTCATCCCAGCATTAAACTCCACAGTTTTACTGCTGAGCCTAAGAAAGAATTTTCCACATTCAAGAAGTTTACGTATTCAAGAAGTTACACTGCTGCCTCTGATTTTTGGCTCATAATTCCTATTTCCTGATTAGAGTGTAGAGAGGAAAAACTGAACTTAATCTTAGTTCTCACAGTCCTTGAGGGAAAACTATCTCTAGGTCAGGCTCACGGGGAAATTGCAGACCAAAGCACTATCCTTTCTACACCTACATTTATAGCAGGGCTGCATCCAGAGGGAATATTTACTGCAGCACTTAATAGGTTTATCAAAGGTAGGACTTCAGCTGCACAAGCTGCAAGACCCTTCAGGGATGGGAAGATGATTGTTTTTACACTGATGGTCTTTGCCAGGGTGCTTATGACTGCTTTGCAGCTGCTTTGCGCAGGCACAGTTGGTGTAAAATAGCCTTTGGCTACTGATGAATCAGTCCCCTACTCTCAGCAAAGACTGAAGGATTTTGTTCAATGTCCTTAAATGGGATGAGTACGTGTCACACCATGGGAAGAAATCCGTTTTGAGTTAATTCTAAGTGGCTTTTTGAGAAAGAAGGCACAGGAACAGTAAAGAAAATTTAAAATTCTTGTTCTTTTTATTTAACTTTTTGGCTTGTATTACTCAGCTCTTTTTCTCTGTGGTTGCAATGTGCTTTATGTAAAAATGAAATCTTGTTAGACAGAGACTTCAGGTATTCTGAAGTGAGTATGAGTTAGCTTTGGCTGTATAACAGCAACTGCCCTGGTAAGAAAGCCACAGAGAAAGTCAGAGTGAGAAAGCAATGATTTTATATATTTTTTAGGAAAATTTGAAAATGAGAAAAAAAATGCCAGTTTCACGTTCATTCATTTTTCCTCTGCAAGTATATGCTTTGTGATGTAGCAGAGAAACTACGTGACTGTCCCTTTAAAAGCCATCATACCAATCAGCAGGTTTAACTGTCAAGCAAGCTGATGTAGGGCTCTTTGAATTACTGAGTGAGGGATATTCTTCCTGCCAGGTCCTGTCCCCTGTAGGCACTGCAGAGAAGTATTATAGGGCAGTCCTTACCTTGGGAATTAGCCTGCAAGACCCCAATGCTGTCATCAAACTGCATAGATTTGATGTTGAGTGACGCCAAGATGCATTCCTTGTCCTGCAGCGAAGCATCATCAATATTATTCTGATTGGCTGACAGGATAACGCACATGTCGCAGAGGTTGATGTTGACAGCCCTTAAATCAGCCCGACTTAATGGCGTACCCTTCGNGGGGGGGCAGGAGAGGAAAAAAAGAAAAACAAATTAAAGATTGAGAAGGAGCTTTGGGAAATTATTTAACAAGTATCTTTTTTATGCTCTGACATTAAGCTGGTCTAACTATGTGCCAGGGAATAGGAGATGTGTGCTAATCTAAAGGGTAGTTGGTGCTGATGGCAGCATTTTAGGTTCAGTCTCAATACTCAGTCAAGCTATTACTAACAAACAAGAAACAGGAATAATGCCAGCATTCTACATCTCATCGGTGACTTGAAATTGTCTTGATTTAAGTTGCTATCATGTGGCAACCTCTGGCTCTCTGAATATAACAAGGGGTGTGTTTTAAATGTCTATTTATCTACTACCAAGTCACAATGGTCTTGGGCAAAAGAATAGCAATTTAAACGGGAAAGCATTCTGTGTCCTACACATTTGAAATGCAATCAGGATAAAGCTATTTTTTTCTAACCTGAAGCAATACACAAAAAAGGTTAATTCTTTTCAATGCATGTTTTTGGTGCTTCTAGGAGGAAAACACACTGATCTTCAAAGTTGTGTGATTAAACCCTTTGAAACAGAAACAAGACTTTATCTTAATGGGAACAACTCATGCAACATTCACTGCCTCCACAATTCTCAATCAGAGAATGCAATAATTAAAATGAAATGCTGTGATAGTCTGTGGGGTTTTTTCATAGTTAACACAACCGAGACATGACACTTAACCCATTATGATTTGTTTAAAGGTAATATTTGCCTTTCACATCTAACAGTCCACATCTCTAGTTACAGAATATTAAGTGCATGTCACAGGGGCTGCAAGGTCCAGGAATTTTTTTATTTTTTTTTTTTTTTATGGAAACTAGATTCTGCTCTGCTGCCTCACATGGTTTGGTACCCAAAGACCCTAATGATGATGAGGAGACTAAGCTGTCCCCTTGTCACACAGCGACTTTCATAAAACCAAGTCAAGACCCTACTCTTCCATCTCCTGATCACTCATGGTGAACGTCTCCTGAACTCCACTGAGAATATTCAATGCAAAAGTGAATTTTAAATGCACAAAGTGAAGGCAGAGCTCAATTCTTATTCAGTGATTGCCACCTACTTTCAGATACCTGCCTCACTATTCCATGTTACTTTCAATAATTTGAGGAATGAAACCTTGTGGAAAAAAGTATATAACGAACAGATATGATTTAGTTATAAAGTACTCAAAAGTTAGGATATTCCTGCCACCTTAATTCTGTCCTTTGTGTCTGTAATGTGCACCAAGTGAAGCAGGATTCCTGTGGGGAAAAATAATATGTAATCATGTAATTAATTAAAGCCTTACTCCTAATGATTTTATGCAAAGGGACAGAATTAAGGCTGCCTGAGGATATTTAAAATTGGCATTTGCCTACTTTTTAAGAGTTTATTCAGCAGCTTAAATGCCTCCTTTAGTACAGACTTTAAATTAATTTTCCCCTTTTTTTTTTTTAAATCGGAACAAATGTTTTTATTTTCAGCTGTAACCACATCCCCATGAGATATCAGTAGCAAGTTTTACGTCGTGAACCGAAGCACAGAGAAGTAGGAAATGAGTATGAGCAGCCTTTCTTTACCACCATTCCTACCAGTATGATCTCAGAAACTTTAGCAGACTTTTAAATTAGTATAATTAGATCAGACTAATGCTGATATTTTTAACTTTATATCAATATTTTGAACCAGATAGGTTAAAAAAAAAAAAAAAGGCAAAAGCAGTAATGAAGTCTTCTGCACCCTCCATTACTGTGTAAGATACAATTCCTTTATATATTCTGTATTTTTGAAAGTGCGTTAACTTACTATTTAAGCTGTTTAACTTGTAATTAGTCCAAAACTACTCTAAATTTGGGTACAAACTTATTGTGGAATGTAAAAGTGGTGTACATTTCCTTAATGTCTCTTTAGAGTTCAGAACCAAAACTTTAGGAATACACGTTATCATAATGTATGCATATTGTATACTGGATAGTTTGGTAGTAGTAGCTGGATTCTATTCTGCTGCACAATTCAACAGCATTATTAATTTAATTCTGATTCCTTACTCTTTAGGATTCACAATGACTGGAATTAAAAAGGATTGGCAGGGAGAGGAGGATATTAACTGACAAAATCTGATATTGACACCATTTTTGTGACAGCAGAGAATCCCGTGACACCATCTGTTGGATCAGTTTACAGAAAAAAGCCAAGGGCTAACACTAAAACTGCATTTACAGTAACAAAGACCTACAGCCCGAATTAATCAGAAAAGGAAGGCAGTCTTTCCATTCTATAGCTATTTTCCCAATTATTCAGTTTAGGTTACATCCAACATTGATTTATTTATCTTTAAGTGCTGAAATGTAATTATTAGGAATGGGTAAATTCATAATTTTTCATTCTGATAAAAACATCGAAACTTACTTTACTCTGTAACGTACAGAGCATTCTCTTTTGTACTTACACCATGGGCTCATTCCCTCCTGCCTGCATCTTTGTGGGTCATTTATAGCTACGACCACCTAAGGTCACTAGCTTGGAGGGCTCACTTGAGTGAATGACAATGATATATAGGAGAAAAAGGACCTTTGAATTGTGGTTTTAGTGGTTGTCTGTACTAAAATCAATAGGAGCTTTTCATCGATTTCAAAAGGGTCAGGGTTTTACCGTACTTCCATACATGAGTGTCGCAGGACTCTGAACTGAAATGCTGTGGCAGTGTTCCTTAGAAATTAGGCCAGCCTACAGGAATTTTTTATTAATATAGATAGACATCACACAGATAGAGTAACAATAATTTTTTTCAAAGGTTTTGTGGGTACAAATAGATAAATAATGTCATAAATAACTACTGTCATTCTGTCAGGGAAATCACAACATCAGAACTGGCTACATGCAGTGCACTACGGTGGATGTTCGATATATAACACAGCTAATACATTTGATAGCAGCTGAAATTCATCCGATGAGGATGACGAGGAACGAAACACTGCGGCAAATATCTTCTAATAAGGTCTCACAGGGCTCTGTTTTCATAGACACAGTAAAGGGAAAATCTAAGTCCTCAGGCCTCTAAGCAGACAAAAGTAAAAAAGCCTAAGATCAAAGTCAATACGAATCTGTCCAGTTGGTGTCCTAAATAACAAAGTATCAATAACATGGCTTTGGACTTACAGGCAAGATTGAAACCTTGGGGAAGTTATGCAGTGTCTCCCATTCCCTTCTCAGGTATTCAAGTGAACCCACAAACACAATGTGCTTGAGTTCATGGTAGTGAAAGTTGCTGGCTCGTAATGGCATCACTAAATTTCTTAATCCAATCAAAGCAGATTTAACATCCCCAAATATGCAAACGACTACATGCCCACTTAAAACTGTCATCGCTGCTTCACTTCGAGTCTAAAAAAAACAAAACAAAAAAACAAAAAGACAAGGGAGAAATGAAACAAAGGGAAGCTTAAATCATATATTGAGTTTTAAACCAGGAAAAACACAACTGTCAATATTGTTCATGCACAAAGAAGCAGTTTGATAATAGCTGTTCATTTTACCCTTATTTATCCTTCATTAAACGTGCTCAGCAGAAGAGAATTTTGTTCTTGTTTGCAAATCCTTCAGTGTTTGGGAACACATGGTACCGGACCGAATTCTGGTCCTCTATATGTTTCTACACATGTGGATTAAGACTCTGGTTACAAAGTACTATCGGTTTAGCTAAGAACAGAATTTGACCTACTATGCATTTAGCCATTAGAAGGATTATAGAAAAGAGATGCAAAACCATGCCTTAGCTGACGAATCACTAGTGGGGTTTTATTCAGAACCAATTTGAAAAGGAAAACATGAGTGCCCGATGGTCTTAGTAGGGCTTTGTGGTAATACACATATCTTGAGAACTGAGGACCATATTGTCTTGGAGTCAAAATTCTTATTTTAAGACAAACTGCTGCTACCCTTAGAAGCAATCAAAGAACGCTCTACACTGCTCTGCTTTACAACGGATGCCCACCATACTCCACAGAGCTTCTTGCAGTAAGAAAAAAATAGTGTGCCAGATCGTGACTAATACTAACTTTTCAGGCTCACTGGACTTCCTGAGTTGTTGAATAGAAAGAAGGAAAGAAGTCTCACGGAGAACATTTGAATCATATTCAGAATTATCTTCTCGTCTCAGTGACAAGAATAAATTTTTGCACTAATCTCATCAGTGGTAATGTCAGTTGGGTAGGCAACTCAAACACCAAGATGATTAAATAAAGTCATTAGGAAAAAATGACCTTCATTTCTGGAGCCAGTCTTAGCATTATTGCACTCCATCAAGTAGCTGCAGATCCACTGATATCATATTGCCAAGAAGTTGTACACTCAGTACTATAATGTAGAAGCTTTGCCAATGAATAAAACTAAGACAATGGTGAACTGCAACATTTCCCCCTCACTTATCCATACTATACGTCCTTTTTCTAAGTTATGGAAGCATGACAATGTGCAATACAGGTTGGAATATGCAGTGGAGGTGTCCACCATGTAGGAAGAATGGGAAATCTGATTAGAAGTTTTCTCATCAGTTTAAAAATACACGAGCTTTTAATTTCTCTGGGGCAATTACACTGGTTTTCATACACTCTACCAAAAGATTGGTCTTGGCCTTTCAAACAGCAGAACACAAGAGTGAATGCTCAAGTGAAGCATATAAGTTTTCCCATGTCTCTGCCTATGGAATACTCAGACTTTACAAGACAGAGACCAACTCTTGAAAGAATCTATGTAAAAAATGTCACTCTATCGTCATTGATCTGTATGTAGCCATGTACATTTGACTGTATGTCAAAATAAGTTCTTCCTACCCGATACTGCTGGAATCTTGCAAAGCCAAAACAGACCTTGGGCAGAAAATTAATTCTCTTCTGATTGAGGCATCATCAAGTATCAATTAGAAGACAACCTGGGAAATCCCATCATCTTCATATCATGTACTAATTTGTACTTGTGTGGTCTCTAAGGACAGCATTAAATTTGCATGGATATGAATGTAGACATAAATTGTGGACTGTGAATTTGAAAAGGCGCAGGGAAGCATTTTGATGGCTGTGTCTTTACTGGTGATGATGCACGAAGCAGAAAGAACCTGCACAGATTTGCAGATTCACAGGCTAGTCGGGTGAAAATCTGATGTGGCATCACCAAGAGACGATAAATGAGGCACTCCACAGCGCCATTTTTGGAGAAACGCTTTTCAAAGTGGGACAACACGTAAAGGATATCTGCTAAGATGCGTTTGGAACATGAAGGCAGATGTCTGTCTCTGTCTGTTACAAAGTATTGTACAGCAAGGCTGCCCCTCCTTGCCTGCTGAATACGTATCTATGAGCACTATTTACAGCTGTTCAGCCAAACTCCGTCTCACAGCTCAGTCTCTAGAATTTGGAATTTACTTGCTTGACTGTTTAAACAGCGGTATTGCAATTCCAGGCAATGTCACGGTTATTACAGAAACCCCTGAGGAAAAGCGGAGACAAGCTTTTAACCCCTGATTGCTAGAATAAACCAAAGCTGTCACCATCGTTGGCTACACCACGCCACAGCGCAGGAAAATCTAAGAGAGCAGGCTCAGGAAAAGCTTTATGAAGTGCGACAAAGTGAAGATCCACCAGGGAGTTCATTTCAAATATCATCAGTTCTGCGTATGAGATCTGGAGTTAGTTACTTGTTACTCTAAGGTATGAGTACATGAACACAAGTGGCACAAACTTTCACCGAGCAAAATAGACTGTGATAGGCCTTCTAATTATTTTTAATGACTTGAGTCAGTTTGATGGTTTCCCCAGTTAAACAAACAAAACAAACATAGACTAGGCTCACTGCAACATGCTAGAAAGGCAGAGTAGTAGTACTACTTACTCTGGCCTATTTGGGCATCTTGAAATGTTGGAAATTGAGAGAGAAGTTCTAAGAGAGCAAAATTCACATAAATAAATAAGAGATAATGCAAAGCAACACTTGCCTGTATTAGAATCATTACTGCCTTGTGTAAAGAGATAAATGGGGTATGCAAACATTTAAATATTTCCAATCTTAATTCTCTAAAGATTTAAATTCAATATGCAAATTTCAGCTTATGAAAAAGAAATTCTCTATTTTGGGTCAGTTTTGATTGTTGCGCTTGGCATACAGATTTATATAATCATAATTCTTTAACCAAAATGCTAGCTTCAATTTCACCACACTGTGTTTCTGATTTCAATATGCTGAATACAATGACAGTAGAGATTAATTTATTAATCAATTAGACATCAGTTCTATGGTTCAAATAACCTCTCTTCAAACACAACTCATCATCAATACCTACCAAAATGACCTTTTCAATGTCCTTGGCTGGACACCAATGAAACATCCCTGTAGAGTCATATTTTTTCACATTGGCATCCATATTGTCAATCTGCTCGTTGCCAGGAATTAACAAGGGGTCATGCCTGGGGACAAACAAATTGAGGACAACGTAAGTAGAAAATATTATGAATTATGAATGGAAAGATATCCCAAGAGCTGTGTACAGAAAAAGATAAAAGTAAAAAAATGAAATGTATTTACACTTTAGCATGCTTTCAATGCAGGCACTTTTAAACAAAAGCTGAAAAGAAAAAAAAGTTAATTTTTAAATTTTGGGTGCCGTTTCAAAGATTTTCTATACGTTTACTATACCAATAACCACTTAGTTTTAAACAGGGCTTTCTGACACCATCACATCTATAAAAGTTTTTCTCTCCAATTCCATCCCTCCAAAATAAATATTGGAGTTTCTATTAGCATCTGCAATGAAGTAGAAGGGATAGGAACAGAGCCCCATGCTGACTGACTGGCATAAGTATGGAAAGCCAATTACTTGCTTTTACCACATACAACTTCTGACGTGATGCTTTTCGCAGTAAAAGCTTTAACAGGCTGCACTTTAAATATTTTAGCAATTTGCCCAATCATATTTTGCTTTCCCAAACTGAAGCCCTTTAAAGATTCAACAGTATGTCATTTTAGAGCAGACTGACTAACAAATGCCCACATCTGGAATACATGATTTTAATACCAAACAACAATGTCCATTTTCTCTGACAAGTCTACCTGTGATAACCTTCTAAGTGTTTTAGTAGCAAGATTTTAAAGCACCAGGCTTCCCAAAGGAGAAGCAAATAAAAGACATTGTTATAAACTTGCTCTCCAGAAATGTAGTAACATCTAAGCACAGACACAGACGGTTCTTTAATTTATATGCTAAAATCAAACATTAAGCTAAGTACTGAGTTGCTCCAACACTTTCAGATGCTAGGGAGGACCCCTAAGTGATGGTGTTATACAATAGCATTAGGAGGACCACGTCTACAAGGCACAGGGTAAACTGACCCTAAAATCTGAAATTCAAGGAGAAAACAGAGCTTCATGTGGCAAAACTACAGTCTTAAGGTTTTTGTCATGAATGCTTGAAATATTCTGATACAGAATTGTAACATTTCAAAGAAGAGAATATTTGCAATGTACGAATATGCTGAGTTCTCTGAGACAGGTAGCCAAATTTTATAGCAGTTTGCCTTTTGAAGCCTGCTAAAGAAATGCCCATATTGGCTGAACTCTCAAAACTGGAAAGTTTCCTGCTGTTAAAGCCAGCAGACTGTGGTAAGAAATCCTGTTCTGCATTGGTTACTAAAGCAGGCTTTGAACGCTGTGTGTGATGTAGGTGGATTTACCCTGGCTATAGTACGACAAGTTACCATGCTTAAAACAGTTATGCTTGCTCGCCTAAGAAAGGTATAATCTCTGACTCCATCAGGGTGATTAGTTTGTGTAAGTTTATAGCCACTGACTATATATCCACTGAAATCAGTGGAAAATTCTCATTCATTTCACTCAAACAGGGTCAACTGCACAGATAGTGGCTTAAGAGAACTTGAGAAACTATTAATACAATGTTCCCTTTAAAACAGAAGCTTCTGATGCTTTAAGAAAAAGCACTGCACTACATGGCAAAGGCATAAATCAGACTCATCTGGAAAAAGAAACAGTGTTTTCAAAGTTGGGTTGTTTTTTTTTTTTACATTCACTCAACAGAGATACAGTTCAATGCATTTCACTATCAACCCACTGGCAGCAGAGCCGTCTCCAGGGCACTGCCTGGAGTCTCTGACCCTGCTGCAGGTTTAATAATGAAAGGCCTTGCGTAAGTGTACTCCCTCTTTTGTGGGAGGCAGAGGGGACGACTTGGCGCACAAGCTGTACCAAACGGCTTTGTTGGGGGTTTGCTGTTTGTTGTTGTTTTTTTTTTTCTTTAAATTTCTAGAAAAATATCTAGACTCTGCATTCTCTTACTGCATTTGTCAGTGAGCTGCAGCCACGGCAGTTTTGGCCGAGAGCTCACTGCGACGCTGTTCACAGGGCACTCCTGCCGCTCATAGCTGCGCGTGGGACAGCGAGTCTGCGAGCACGGATGCACTTCCATCGGAAGGTTGTACTAAAGTTCACACCACATTTAGCAGCACTCCGTCCTAGCTTTTTTTTCTGATGGAGTGTATTAGCTTTGTGTTTCCAAATAAGAAAGTTTGCCAAAAGGTTAGGAATCTTCAGGAGCTTCCATTGAGAAAAAGTTTTTCTTTCTGTTTTTTTCTCGCCCCCCTCCCTGGCCCCCCCTAAATTTTGACAACACATTTCTTCGCCAGCCTCTCATAGCACAGCACTGAAACAAAAGCAAAGTTCACTGATCAAATCGCCTCCTTTTTCTTTCAGAAATTAGATGCATATGGGAAGGAATTTCCCTTTTCCCTTCCCCTTTATCAGAGAAACTATAATAAATTAATTTGCAAAACATGCCACATTCTAATTTTCTAATCATCGTTTCTTTTCTGTTCTGAGATTCAAAAGCTTTCACACAAATGAGTACCTAGTAATGCTCCAATCCCAGTCACAGAAATGATACAAATTGAAAAGAATCTTACCCCAAAGAAGGTGATAACAGATATCTGACATCAAATTATGGTCAAATGCCTTGAGGTCTGAGGCAATTTTTAGTGTGTGTGTGCTTAAAGCCTAGCATAGCTCTCTTTTGGGTAAGGGCCTCACATCCTAAAAGGGAATATTCAAAGTAGCTTGTGCCAAAGATTTATTAGAAATTTATCTCGATATTATTTTTTCTAGTTATCTTAGGTTTAAACATAGTGTGCTATGGAAGGGACAAAAAATGTGAATCATCAGATTGAAGTTTTAGGTAACAAATTGTCCTTTAGGTTTTGTTTTTTGTTTTTTGTTTTTTTTTTTAAATCAATACGTGTCCTTATTTGCAATTCGATAAACTGGATTCTCTGCTGCACTGCTTGGAGTAGAGCAAGTGGGAGCCTTAAAACAAGCAAACAGGATGGGACACACAACAAGAAAGCATGCAATAGATACTATTGTACTACTTTTACTCTAGGAGAATGGATTATTGCCTGAGAAGGAAACTGTGAGAAAACTAGCTACGCTTTGTGTTTCAAAATCTGTGGTTTCTTCCATATAAGCGTGTTTATTAAATTTAGATCTTCTGGACTAAGCTATTATTTTAATCTCTCTTTAATCAATGATTTTTCATTCTCAGTAAAGCGATGCCTGAAGATGTCTATGGAGGTTGAAAATGTTTACTACTAAGGTCCAACTTTGTCCTCAGATGTTAGAAGATATGCTGGTTTACGTACTTAAAAACTGAATTGATCTTTGGGCTTTTAAAAAAAAAAAAAAAAATTGTCATTTTATGAAGTATACAGTAATAAAATAGTATTAGTACTTTGGATATACATGCTCTTGTTCATCTGATAATCTAAACCTGTTTTGCAAATACTAAAAATTAATTAAGACAGACACACAGAGGCCGAGGCTGTCAAATCTGCCTAAGGGGTTTGGACGCCCACTTCCCATTAAAATTTATATTACACAAAGCATTACGGTTGTTGCCCTTACAGCCAAATCACGGACTGAATGTTTGTAGAGCCTCTCTGCCCCCCTCACCCTTGGAGACGGCCCTGTCAAGCCATGCTTGAGTCACAGTGGCAGGTTACTGTGGAAATGCCTGTATTAGTGCTGCAGCAATTACGTTCTTCAGGGCTGTAAAGTCATCTGCTTGAAAAGTTCAAATTCTAGGAAGAAAACTACCTTCTGTCAATTAAAATCTATAGTGTTTGTTTTAATTGAGAAGTTGGCTTTTGTGGCTTGCAATGACCAAAGCATTTGGTCGTTCCAGCTAGGAAAAGGCAGGCATGTCTAGCATGCATGGGAGAAAAAGAGCAAACGTTAAATTTCCCTCATCCATAACCTCAGCTTAAAGATAGCTTTTCTGGTTCTTACGGCAGATAATACATACGCATGACTTAAAATTAAAAATACCATATTTTCAAGGTTTTGAAGAGCATATAATGCTACTTATGATCAATTAAACTTGAAATCGACACTAAATGCCATGCTACAGCTGCAACCCCAAAAAGCTTGCCTGGAAGACAACAGCCTAAAGCAAAACCATAAATCCCACTTCCAGTAAACCTATTCTGAGGGAGTCAATGTTACATTTTAAAGAGCACTGCTTTCCTAGCACATGTTTATAACTACTGCAAATTTTTTTACTTGGAATTTTTGAGTCTGGAGTTTGCGAGTAATGACTGGGGATGGACAGAACTGAAAAGACCATTTGGGGCAAAATGACTGCCTCATTAAATCACCTTTGTTTAACATATCCTTGTCTTAACTATCTTGCTATCATTCATATGCAATTGAGTATCAGAGCAATATAGTCTCATTGATCTGCTGTGGAACTGTTGATCACTGGGAACAAGAATATTATATGACCAATAGGGACCCTGATGCTGTTTGAAAATACACTGTAATCTGTTAGTCTTTGCACATCAGTAAAACAATGTCTTGGCTACTTTTTATTCTGCCCTCCAATAAAATTCTCCTTGTATAAAATCAATGGCAAAACACCCCTGGGAACAACACAACTCCTCTTTAACCTTTGTTTGTTAAAGTCTGCAATTATGCCTTTCTCAGGTAAATATATCTGAATTTTGCCCACAAAAAGACATTCAGCAGTCTTCTGCTCAAGATTCAGGGTCTTGAGACTCACCTTGTGTGTGGGGCAGGAATTTTAAGTTTTTCCTACCTGACTTTGTATGTGGATGTGTGTTCACAAATGTATGCACACATATACTTAATTTTAGGAGGAAGGAGTGGGTTTGCAGAGGGTAAGATAGGAATTGAAGACACACTAGAGCATGTCTCATGCCTTTGAAATTTCTCCTACAACTACCCTAACAAATTGTGGCAATTAACATGCTGTTAGTGTTAGATGTATGCAGCCAGTGCAGGTGCTAATAATTGAAAAAGCATTTAGAGCTTTTACACCCTGGCTGAATATTTCATGATGTGCTGCATGTTTCACTATTTACTCAGTGGGCCTCTGTCACTTCAATCTTCTCTGACTGCTTTGACTGCTGCTATAAAGCTCAACCAAGATAGAGTGACGGCTTGTCACAGGCAAACTCCACTGACTCCAGCAGCTCGCTGGGACTAGCTGCGAAGGTTGTCACGACATTCTGATGGAATCCAGAAAATGTTTTGTGACTAATACACCCAACATTTGTCGGCTACCATTAGCCATTCCCTGTGACCCTCTGTAGTCTGTGTGGATGGCATTAAGTTGTAATGAGAATTTGTTGCCTATGTGCGTTACACTAATGACACTCTCTTACCGATCTTTCATCTCACAGGTTAATCAGCAATGAAATTTGTAAGGATTCAGTGCCCAGATGCACTGGGCTTTAGAGAAGAAAACCCAGTGCGACAAGAGAAAGAAAACCTGCAGCTTATTGTTAAATACTTTCATTGTCATATTCAGAAGCTGTCCTAATATTGGCTACCATCTCACACTGACTTTTTCCCTAAACCTGCAAAGAAGAATATATCTAATATGGTGGTTGGTACCTACTGCCCTGTGCTAGCTTATGGGCTGGGTACAGTGCTAAGAATACCAACAATTCTCCCTCCTTCCCTCTTGCTCTGCCCAGATGTCACTGAAGTTGTGGGGTTTTATCCTCAGAAGCCTGAACTGAAGAGTTCACCTTACTTTATCAAGACTACTAAGGACACTGATATAGAGCTGTTTACTGTAAGAATCTTGCTCATTAAACTATCTTGATACCTCAGGACATGCCCAAGACCATGCTTCTGAAGTATGAATCCTCTCACATAGAAAAGGAACAAAGTGGTTAACTTTTGGACTTTTAGATGTGCAATTTAATGAGGGGGATACACGGCACAGCCAATGTGTCTTCTGGTTTTAATATTTCTCATTTATATCGACTCAAGCTGCAGAACTAGCAATCTTTGAAAGGTAGGATAATGTACCTGAAAAAATAATTTTTTCATTTGTAAAAAAATAAACCCACAGTTAAGTGGCATCATAAAATATAGGAGTGTTTTTTGCCACTTAAATGAAGTGTATAGCCTTTATGCCTTATGATAAAAGCTACCACATCACAAGTCAAAGTTTATAAGAATACATTATTTTCTTTAAACCTGGCTTAAAGCTAAAGAGTTTTTTTTCTTTCCATTGCCTGGATCTGAGTGGATCTTCTGTTACCCTGAACTTCATAAAAAAGCCTGTTGATTTTTTGTGCTGGAAAATTCTCCTTTTCCTTCCTGACACTGCTCTCTCATCTCAAAAACACTTGCATAAGATTTCACAGTACTCTAAAAACTAATCTGATACTGCTCTTATTCCCATGGTTTATAACACAGCTAATGATGGTAGCAACAGTCAGAGGACTAACATATACCACCCCCAACCATTCAAACCATTTCATTCTACAACCTTGTTAAAAACAGGTCTAAGATAACACAGTGATTACTGAGCTACTTGTGTTGCTCACGTTGGTTGTAGTGAACTTGTAAAAGTGACTCAGGAAGTGACACGTGCTATTAAATACCTGCTGTGTTGCAGCTTAGTGATCATTGCATATTAGCACTGCATAAAGTTAGCCTTGTAAATCCTTAACAAAGGACATAAATTTTAGAGTACATGATGAAAATCTCCAAGGCTGAGGGACATGAACACAAACCATTACTATGGTTAATCAGAGAGCTTTCCCCTCTTCAAACCTTACCTTCATGCCTGGTTTAGGGGAGTCATGGAAAATGATCAGATTGAACTTATTTTACCAGTTTTTGCTTGAGAAATGTTCCCCTTTAAATCTTCTCCCATCACTTGTTTTGGTTCCTATGAGAAAGCTCACAGTTCCAGTTCGTAGAAGGGCACTCTATAATGGCAGGGGCAATACAAATTCATCCTGAGTGGCACTAGCAGAAATGTGTGTGTACATTCGAGTGTATGTAGCTGGGTGGGCGGATGAGGAGATAAATGTGCACAGCCATTATTCGTATACTTAGAATATTACATCCAACTTCAGGAAAAAAGACAGGAGGTTTTCCCCTCAACTTCAGATAAATAATCTCATTAGGTTTCTGGAAACGTATGCCAAAAAGCTCACTTTTTTCTGTGTCACTTCACTGGGACATGACAGTCTTTGAGCAAATTTTATGGTTTGGTTGGGAATTATTTTAGATCCTTGATCAAGAAAAATCCCCAGGCTTATGAAATTCTCCTTGGCAACACAC
>VXBL01001518.1:1265508-1295136 GCA_013400195.1 Aramus guarauna | reverse complement strand
AAATTGTCATTTTATGAAGTATACAGTAATAAAATAGTATTACTACTTTGGATATACATGCTCTTGTTCATCTGATAATCTAAACCTGTTTTGCAAATACTAAAAATTAATTAAGACAGACACACAGAGGCCGAGGCTGTCAAATCTGCCTAAGGGGTTTGGACGCCCACTTCCCATTAAAATTTATATTACACAAAGCATTACGGTTGTTGCCCTTACAGCCAAATCACGGACTGAATGTTTGTAGAGCCTCTCTGCCCCCCTCACCCTTGGAGACGGCCCTGTCAAGCCATGCTTGAGTCACAGTGGCAGGTTACTGTGGAAATGCCTGTATTAGTGCTGCAGCAATTACGTTCTTCAGGGCTGTAAAGTCATCTGCTTGAAAAGTTCAAATTCTAGGAAGAAAACTACCTTCTGTCAATTAAAATCTATAGTGTTTGTTTTAATCGAGAAGTTGGCTTTTGTGGCTTGCAATGACCAAAGCATTTGGTCGTTCCAGCTAGGAAAAGGCAGGCATGTCTAGCATGCATGGGAGAAAAAGAGCAAACGTTAAATTTCCCTCATCCATAACCTCAGCTTAAAGATAGCTTTTCTGGTTCTTACGGCAGATAATACATACGCATGACTTAAAATTAAAAATACCATATTTTCAAGGTTTTGAAGAGCATATAATGCTACTTATGATCAATTAAACTTGAAATCGACACTAAATGCCATGCTACAGCTGCAACCCCAAAAAGCTTGCCTGGAAGACAACAGCCTAAAGCAAAACCGTAAATCCCACTTCCAGTAAACCTATTCTGAGGGAGTCAATGTTGCATTTTCAAGAGCACTGCCTTCCTAGCACATGTTTACTGCAAATTTTTTTACTTGGAATTTTTGAGTCTGGAGTTTGCGAGTAATGACTGGGGATGGACAGAACTGAAAAGACCATTTGGGGCAAAATGACTGCCTCATTAAATCACCTTTGTTTAACATATCCTTGTCTTAACTATCTTGCTATCATTCATATGCAATTGAGTATCAGAGCAATATAGTCTCATTGATCTGCTGTGGAACTGTTGATCACTGGGAACAAGAATATTATATGACCAATAGGGACCCTGATGCTGTTTGAAAATACACTGTAATCTGTTAGTCTTTGCACATCAGTAAAACAATGTCTTGGCTACTTTTTATTCTGCCCTCCAATAAAATTCTCCTTGTATAAAATCAATGGCAAAACACCCCTGGGAACAACACAACTCCTCTTTAACCTTTGTTTGTTAAAGTCTGCAATTATGCCTTTCTCAGGTAAATATATCTGAATTTTGCCCACAAAAAGACATTCAGCAGTCTTCTGCTCAAGATTCAGGGTCTTGAGACTCACCTTGTGTGTGGGGCAGGAATTTTAAGTTTTTCCTACCTGACTTTGTATGTGGATGTGTGTTCACAAATGTATGCACACATATACTTAATTTTAGGAGGAAGGAGTGGGTTTGCAGAGGGTAAGATAGGAATTGAAGACACACTAGAGCATGTCTCATGCCTTTGAAATTTCTCCTACAACTACCCTAACAAATTGTGGCAATTAACATGCTGTTAGTGTTAGATGTATGCAGCCAGTGCAGGTGCTAATAATTGAAAAAGCATTTAGAGCTTTTACACCCTGGCTGAATATTTCATGATGTGCTGCATGTTTCACTATTTACTCAGTGGGCCTCTGTCACTTCAATCTTCTCTGACTGCTTTGACTGCTGCTATAAAGCTCAACCAAGATAGAGTGACGGCTTGTCACAGGCAAACTCCACTGACTCCAGCAGCTCGCTGGGACTAGCTGCGAAGGTTGTCACGACATTCTGATGGAATCCAGAAAATGTTTTGTGACTAATACACCCAACATTTGTCGGCTACCATTAGCCATTCCCTGTGACCCTCTGTAGTCTGTGTGGATGGCATTAAGTTGTAATGAGAATTTGTTGCCTATGTGCGTTACACTAATGACACTCTCTTACCGATCTTTCATCTCACAGGTTAATCAGCAATGAAATTTGTAAGGATTCAGTGCCCAGATGCACTGGGCTTTAGAGAAGAAAACCCAGTGCGACAAGAGAAAGAAAACCTGCAGCTTATTGTTAAATACTTTCATTGTCATATTCAGAAGCTGTCCTAATATTGGCTACCATCTCACACTGACTTTTTCCCTAAACCTGCAAAGAAGAATATATCTAATATGGTGGTTGGTACCTACTGCCCTGTGCTAGCTTATGGGCTGGGTACAGTGCTAAGAATACCAACAATTCTCCCTCCTTCCCTCTTGCTCTGCCCAGATGTCACTGAAGTTGTGGGGTTTTATCCTCAGAAGCCTGAACTGAAGAGTTCACCTTACTTTATCAAGACTACTAAGGACACTGATATAGAGCTGTTTACTGTAAGAATCTTGCTCATTAAACTATCTTGATACCTCAGGACATGCCCAAGACCATGCTTCTGAAGTATGAATCCTCTCACATAGAAAAGGAACAAAGTGGTTAACTTTTGGACTTTTAGATGTGCAATTTAATGAGGGGGATACACGGCACAGCCAATGTGTCTTCTGGTTTTAATATTTCTCATTTATATCGACTCAAGCTGCAGAACTAGCAATCTTTGAAAGGTAGGATAATGTACCTGAAAAAATAATTTTTTCATTTGTAAAAAAATAAACCCACAGTTAAGTGGCATCATAAAATATAGGAGTGTTTTTTGCCACTTAAATGAAGTGTATAGCCTTTATGCCTTATGATAAAAGCTACCACATCACAAGTCAAAGTTTATAAGAATACATTATTTTCTTTAAACCTGGCTTAAAGCTAAAGAGTTTTTTTCTTTCCATTGCCTGGATCTGAGTGGATCTTCTGTTACCCTGAACTTCATAAAAAAGCCTGTTGATTTTTTGTGCCGGAAAATTCTCCTTTTCCTTCCTGACACTGCTCTCTCATCTCAAAAACACTTGCATAAGATTTCACAGTACTCTAAAAACTAATCTGATACTGCTCTTATTCCCATGGTTTATAACACAGCTAATGATGGTAGCAACAGTCAGAGGACTAACATATACCACCCCCAACCATTCAAACCATTTCATTCTACAACCTTGTTAAAAACAGGTCTAAGATAACACAGTGATTACTGAGCTACTTGTGTTGCTCACGTTGGTTGTAGTGAACTTGTAAAAGTGACTCAGGAAGTGACACGTGCTATTAAATACCTGCTGTGTTGCAGCTTAGTGATCATTGCATATTAGCACTGCATAAAGTTAGCCTTGTAAATCCTTAACAAAGGACATAAATTTTAGAGTACATGATGAAAATCTCCAAGGCTGAGGGACATGAACACAAACCATTACTATGGTTAATCAGAGAGCTTTCCCCTCTTCAAACCTTACCTTCATGCCTGGTTTAGGGGAGTCATGGAAAATGATCAGATTGAACTTATTTTACCAGTTTTTGCTTGAGAAATGTTCCCCTTTAAATCTTCTCCCATCACTTGTTTTGGTTCCTATGAGAAAGCTCACAGTTCCAGTTCGTAGAAGGGCACTCTATAATGGCAGGGGCAATACAAATTCATCCTGAGTGGCACTAGCAGAAATGTGTGTGTACATTCGAGTGTATGTAGCTGGGTGGGCGGATGAGGAGATAAATGTGCACAGCCATTATTCGTATACTTAGAATATTACATCCAACTTCAGGAAAAAAGACAGGAGGTTTTCCCCTCAACTTCAGATAAATAATCTCATTAGGTTTCTGGAAACGTATGCCAAAAAGCTCACTTTTTTCTGTGTCACTTCACTGGGACATGACAGTCTTTGAGCAAATTTTATGGTTTGGTTGGGAATTATTTTAGATCCTTGATCAAGAAAAATCCCCAGGCTTATGAAATTCTCCTTGGCAACACACTGAAAACCCAGCGTCCTCTGATTCTTATGTGATCAGGGACACTAATGATAATGACCCTTTGCTGAGTATGCTACTTGTCTAGAGGCCTATGTCAACTACACCACTACATTCAGAGTGGACAGGGACAAACTATTTGTTTGCTCTTCAGGCCCCTTGGGTCCTGTCATATGCTATTTGTTCTTGCATTAAGAGGTAGTTTGACTCAGCTGGGCTGACATTTCCTTCAAGTCAGTGTATTCCACTCATGCAGTAGCAGCTACCAAAGCTTTAAGTGCGGACTTGAGCCTCAGCAACAATCCTTTTAAGTGGATTTTTGATTCATATCCAGGGCTTTTCACATTTTTACTGGTCATTCTGGAATCCAAAATGACACATTTTTTTAAAAAAACCTATCTTACATATTTGATATTCAGGCAACATAACCTCCTCATATTTAATGTGGTCATTCATCAATAACATGCATCAAAACCTGTGACTGTAGATGACGAACAGGTGACTTGATATCACTGCATGACACCAGAGTCATCAAATGGTTCTACTTTTCTTCTCTGTCTCGTGAAAAAGGAGACTTGATACGTGATTACTCTGCTACTCACAGCTTTCCTTCCTTTTCCTTCCACTTCCTATTTTAATTTTACTTTTTATTGTACTAGGATGTGCTTGTGTTCACGTCTCCACAGGAGAATTATCTGGTTTTTTTCCTGTTGGACTTTAAGTTATTTTTAAATAATATCCGTGCTCCTGTTCTTTACATCAGACTTCTGCTGGTGTAAACCAGACAGAAATACCCATGACAATGCAGAATATTTTTCTAGTTAATTTGCATTTGTAGCTTTAGTTGGAATTTGAAGGATTCATTCCTGATTCATTAGATTCTTCCAGTATTGTATCAGTGTTATTCTGCTCATGTCATTTGATGAGATGCAGGATTCAGTTAGAACAGCGACTTTCTAAATGTGAATGTAGACCATTTGTGATATACACAAAGAACATTTGTATGCCTACCATCTATTTATTTCAGTTAGCAATTTATTGGCATTTAGAGATAACAACATCAAAAAGATGACATTGAAAAGATGTCTTCTATCTATCTATCCGTTTCATATTTGGTAATACAGCTTTCTACTTCTGTGTGAGTAAATCTCAAAAATTCCCACTTTCTGACCAGGTCTAAATAAGCACCTGTCAGACTTCTTGTCATGATGTCCCAGGGAATACCTATGATATACCTTCTCTCCTCTGTCCTACTCCAGTGATAGCAGAAGTCATAAAGTTTTATCTCATGGCGTAATACCTTCTTCCCTGATTTGCCCCAGCCGCTGTGGAAATTTAAAATCTATGCAGCATTTTCAACATTATCTTAACTGTTGGGCTGCTCAGAAAGTACGTCTAGAGGCACAGCTCTGATTACAATTTATAAATGAACTCTTTGCGTATTCCTCTTTTACACACTCCAGACTTCTTGTCCTCCAGGCCCCCTCTCGATCCAGGACCGTAGCTGAGGAAAAGTGTGCAAAGTAGCCAGCTGCTGCTGTGGGAGGGACAGGGGTGAGGCTGGCTTTGAAAAGGAGCTTTTAAAGTAAATTTAGGAAAAATATTGCAAAGATAAGTATCAGCTACAGACATGACAGTGCTTCAGCTGATTTACCTCTTGTGTACTTTTAGCTGACATACACTAAAGATTTCTGGGCAGGAGAGCAAGTACCTGTCACTTTAGGTAATTTAGGAGGATACAAAATAGCAGATAATACAGCCCACCTTTGTTTATCAGAAAGGAGAAAAGTGTTTGGCCATTACACGCAAAGCTTAAGAGCGTTCTCCTTTGATTCAGTCCACTTTCTCTTACTTAGCACCTTGAACCAAAGTTAAGTCAGTGTAGAAGAAGGGTAAGACAAAGAGACGGTCGGGTCTGGGGAGAGGCTGAGGGTTCCTGTACAGGGCTGGTGAATAAATTTAGCAGCAAGGGAGAATAGGAAGAAAACAATGCCTGGATTTGGAAGCCTGGCAAGTTCTCCACTCGCTGCTCGACCCGTGTTTAGCAATTCTGATGTGCTACTGAGCAGACAGCTCAGGCTCAGGACGACTACTCTCCCTCAGTCCCTCTTCAGCAGGCAATGAAAGCAGGCTCCACTTTGAAAATCTTCCCCCATCATGCAAACTGACACAGGCATGCTTTTCAAAAACCCACAGCCAATCTGTTGATCATTACTTATTTACAAAGGCCTTCGGGCAGAAAGTCCTGTAAAAACCATACTTGATACGGTATACACTAGCTTTTTCTGCTTGTGGAAAAAAGTACCCCTAAGGCTACCTCAAACCATCACTTTCTATTGCACATAAAATGTACCGTGTAACACTAAAGTATTTAATATATATGGTATAATATATCTACAGGAAAGGCATTTGTGTAGAAGTATGTTACCCTGTATTTGGTAATTTGATGTTTTGCTGAAGGCTATGACTTGAAAAAGCCTGCACCTAGTACAGAGGACCTGTCATCTCAGTACCCAAGAGCCAATAGAATAAAGAAGTACCCTTAAGCAGCAAAACTTTGACACAGCTTTGAAGCATATGAAAACAGTATAACTCCCCAGAATTATTATTACTCAAGATCAAAGAAATGAGGCATACTTTACATAGCAAACAGGGACAGTGTGCTCAGCTCCAAATGTTTCAGCTCTTTTTCTCTCCCTCTCTTTCTTTTTATTTCTACTTCCCCAAAATTAGGATTTGGGGCCGGGGNCTGTAGTCTAAACTGAGATGAAGACGACTTGTAGAAGTTACGTCCTTGACTATGCCCTATATTGCAGTAACAATAAACAAATATGGATGTTTCTGTAACTGGCCAAAGAAAATTTCCAGTCTGCTGACTGAAATACAAAGGAATATTACCTAGCTGTATCCAGAATTGTTAAAGGAACAAAATCATAGTCAACAATAAAAGTCACAAATTATTTTATATCTATAAAGAACTAGAGACTCTTCCCCCCCCCCACTTAACCTTTGTTGCTGCAGAACAGTTACTGTTACACATACACCCGAACTGGATGAATGTGTCTGTTTATATATGTAAATCGGTTTACATTTTTCTGTATATATATATATATATATATATGCAGTGGAAAATCTCTGCTACGGTATTTAGTTCTGGATACAATTATGGACTGAGGTTCTAGCCTGGCTACTTCAGACACGCAAAACCAGAGCAGGAACAGCCTCCTTGTCCAAAACTCCACATCTGCTATCTGATCCTGCTCTGACTCACTTGAGCAGGCAAAAGGTGAAGCACAGGAAGAGAGAAAGCAAATGGCATATTATTTTAATAGATTCCAATTTCGTGTTGCAGTTGTAGTTTTAACAAATCTCTTAGAGGTAATTTGTCCTATGGAAGGAAACTACACAGTTACACAAAGGTGTACTGATGTAAAATAACGTACACATAGCAACAGGGGACAAATATCATTAACAAGATTATTTTTTCGTCACCCACTTTTAGAGTATATACTACCCTCTTAAAAATCCCTGTATTTCATAATTAATGTGCTTTTAGCCTGAGTAAAACTGCATTAGTTTTGAACTTTGCTTTGGCAAGTACATAGATTATTAGACTTTTTTATCAGTCTAAATCAATTAACAGAAATTTGATTTCAATCGACAGGATAAAAGGAAGGTAATATTCAGGTTCATTTTTGATTGTGATGATACATCTCACATATGGCCTTAAGTACAGAAAACAGTACTCAGAGGGAATCCAACAAAAAGAGAATTGCCTGAGGCAAACTAACCACATGAGTTCCCCTGATTGGTTAGTGCTATCATTAGTGCCACTGCTGTTTAAGAACTACACACGGACAGGACAGGGTGACAGCTAAGACTTTAAAGCCTATGTATTTTTCAAACAGCTTTTCAAACTGTTTTTCATGACAGAATTTTTTTCAGCTCTATCATTAACTGCTGACAAGCTGACAGAATAAATACTTCAGCCTTTCAGAAACCATCTAACAATCTTTTTTTTTTCCACCCCCTCCCCTTATTTTTGATGTGGGGGGAGGAGAAGAGGAAGGAAGGAAGAAAGGAGATGAAGATATGAGTTTCTTACAGTCTTACCTCATCAGTTTGGGTGAGGAGTTGGGTGAATTTCGCATGCCTCCGTTTCGCTGCTTTTTTTTGGGTGATAGTGTCGACGGCTGCTCATCTTCAACTGGAAATATAAGGAACTCATGAGATTAAGTACCGCTCTAAGTGCAATATGAAATACAAGTGAAGTAGCAAAGAACACACACTCTATGTCCATTCACGCACTGATACTTCATTGCTAACATAGGCCCAACAGTAATAAAAATCAAATACATGTTAGTCAAAGAGCTTGGTTTGAAGGAGAAGCAGGGAAGAATACCAGGGTTTTGAACACAGGCGTTCAAATTGTTTTCATACTCCAAAAACAAAGCGGGGCAGGGGAGGGGGGGAACCACATTCGGGTTATTCTTAGAGTTATTTTCAGTTAATCTGTGCTACAGAAAAGTAGAATTAGTGCTCTGCTATATTCCCAGAAAGATGAAGTACTATTTGCAATACCAACATAACAGCTGCCAGCCTGCTTTTGCTAATGAACTAGACACCAGTTGGTTCTTGCTCCTCACATGCCAAACAACAGAGTCTTCATGAAGAGATGTAAAATATTCAATGCCTTGATGTTCAATGATTCAGTTAGTCGGGAATGTGAACGCAGCCTGCCATTGTGCACAGATCTCCAGCACAAGTCAGACCTCATCGCTCTACCCTTCTCACAACAGGGAGTTTTAACAGGAGTGAACAGAATGAGGTTGAATGGAGTGGGGAGACAATACCTGTGTAACAGAGGATGCACGTGTTATGCAATCTTTTAATGAGGATGAGGTGCATTTTCAATGACAGATCAATTTCCAGATGTAAAATCACTTACAGTTTTGCCAATTATAAACTACTCTTGGATAACGTATGTCACAATACGTATTGCTTAAACAAGTGCAGCTTCCTAACCCATCTGTAGGAATTAACCATCATCGTTACTGTTTCGAAATTGTTACTGCACTTGATAATCTGCACATAAGGTTTACAGTACTATCAAAGGGAATTATGCCTGCTTTCTCAAATTCACACTAACGCTGAATTATTCTAATATAAAGAAGGAAAAATATACTTTTTTCCCCATCCTATTGTTAACTGGAAAATGAACTAGAAGATGATATAACTGATGCCTAGGAAGCTGTTACTTTAAAGCTAAAAGGAAAGAGATTAGTAGGAGGAGGAGGAGCAGCTATATTAAAAGAGCTTAATACCCATTAGCAGTGCACAAGCAGAGGCTGGAAAAAAATTCTATTTGCAACGAGCTACGTAGGAAGAACAACAAAACCTGGGTATATGTCACCTGCCCTAGACTTATCTGGGAAGAAATTAAGCAATATCCTTCTGCTATAACCCTCTTCTGACACTATTTTATTACCAACTACATTCCAGCCTGTCGTGTCTGTCCGTTTGCCCAAGTCTGCTATGGAACTCCATTTTGCCTTGGTCAAGATGGAAGGACTGAGCCCTGAGAAGACAGATGTGCTGTATTTTTAAATGACCTCACATCACCTAACACATCAAAGGAATCAAAACAAAAGAAAGCATTGCAAAAGAAAAACAAAGAAACAAACAAAAGCTAGCCCCAAAATAAATTATTAGAGCAATGACCATCTAATAATAATTTATTTCACTAACTTAACTTCCTTTTCTTCTTGGGCAGCATCCCCAAAGACAAAGCCATTTCCTTACCATTCAACTTTTTTTTTTTTCCCCAAGTCAGAGTCCTATAATGGAAATGCTTATTGATGATTAGTCAAGAACTATTCTCTGCTTGGCTGAGAGATAAATAAACCCATAGAAAATTCTCAAAAATATACAAATTGAAGTTTTCTTTCTGTAACAGTTTGTTTGGATTAAACTAGATCACTTCAGTATTTAGCTATTTGTAACATGAAGTGAATACGCACAGAATTATTTTGTTAGTAATATCTTTCTATTCCTGATTATAACAAAGTGCAAGTATTTCTGCATTTCAGAACACCCTCTCCAAATCACTCTCTTGGAAATGGCCTAATCTTGTCTTATACTTGTCTATCAAAAAGTTATTCATATGCTATTCCACATAGACAATAGGTTGCTTTCAAGATACAGACTGTGCTCTCCTGTTCTTTATAGGATATAAATATTCAGTTCCAATCTGATGAATCCACCACTTAAAAGATCAAAGGAACAAGAACCATGCAAAATGTTCCTTCCAGAAACCAGCTATAACTGATATGTTTTGCTCTCTTGGTAGTAAAAATTCTAAATTTCTCTTAACTTACTCTGTTACCATGAGGTTACAGAATGTTTGTCAAGAGATTCAGCATTGCACCATCAGTGTATTGTTATACTATTTTAACAGTTTAAGGAAGAGGTATAGCCAACAGGACCATGTGCAAAGTCTTATATTAACACAAGTCAACTGTAGAACATGTTATAGCCAGAAATATTTCTATGAACAATAGAAAACGCTATTAAAAAAAGAGTACTTTTTCAAGTTTTCAGGTAGCTAATAAGGCTCTTGTCTGATCCTTTCAAATACTGAAAGTTAGTACAGTAAGGACCTTTTGTATTATACGGTCCAACATTTGTGTTCTCCAGTGCTGTCAGGTGATGCTACCCTGCTGTTCAATTAAAAGACAAAGTCTTACCAGTAAGACTACCAGAAGAACCATTTGTAGAACTAGATTTCTAGCAGTCTTCAGTCATTTTTGGTACTGCATCTACAATAAGTAAGCTCTTTTGATATGTGCTTGTCATATTCAAACTATGTTACTGTCACTAATTGCCTGGAAAGTCCAAGGTCAATGTGGCTCACTAGGTAATACTTGTTAGCAAAGCCCTCTAACGGATCTCAATTTGTTGCTAAAGCAATGCCTTGCTGAAGCAAGCCGTTCATTCTCACTCCAGCAAAGAAAGGTGATCTATCTTAATCATATCACGTGCAAACAAGATTTTGTTTTCCAATGAAATCTGTGTGCAGATTTTACAGGGCATCTGCAGTTTAGAAACACCACTCCATAAGAATGGGGGAAGGGAATCCATGAAGCTGAAATATGTGAATGGTCTATAATGGAGATCATTACCTATGGCTTGGTTCCCAAAAGTGTTGAAAAGATAACTCACAAGCGGCTTCTTAGTAATAAGTAGGATATAAACCATATTTAATTATTATCCTTCAGATACTGTTATCAATTTCCTGCATATTTAAAGAAATAGATTTAGCAAAATTTTTAGTAAAGCCGTAAAACATCATTTTAGTTTCATGGTTCCTGTGTCTGCATTAATTTAAAAGGGAGTTTTAATTTACTTGTTCTTATGAAAGACAACTGTATTTGAATAATGGGCTGTGATATATGACAACTCAACTCTGATGTTGTATGTTTGACCTACTGCTTTTGTTAATGAGAATGTGCCCCCATTTTTAGTATTTTTGATGTCTTTATGCTACAAGATTTGTATTAAAATGCAGTCATATTATGTTATGCAGACTTTCTTTACCAGCTTTCATGAAAATTGCAAATAAGTTCAAGAATTGGACACAGAATTTTATAGAATTGGAACTCAATCCAGCCTCTGAGTTCTAATAAAATTCAAGAGCTTGTTTGCACATCCCTAAGTATAGCACTTAATGTACTGTTGTAACAACCCAGTGCTCACTTGTCTAATAGGCAGAGAATCTAACAGTTTGGCAGTTCAGGACGACTCAGTGCTAGAAAAATGTCAGGCGAGTCTAATGAGGCTTCAGATGCTCCGGTTTATGCCGGAGTTTAATTTAAAGTTACACTGATGTTTTAACATGTTTGCTTATTCTTGAGTAAAGAGGATTCATTATTTCAATGACATAACCTCCAGACAACGTTCCATGAATTGATTTAAGATGTGCTGGTAATTTTAACAGCCTTAATGTGGAGCTGAACATCTGTAACAACGTATTACTTGACTTTTATCCTTGTTTCATTTTTTAAGCAAAATAAAGGAAATGTCTTTCAGAAATAGTGGACAAGTTCATAACTCTTTTCTTTGTTATTTTGTTACCATCTTTTAAATAAATCTGTCTCCTTCACCGCCTCTCCCAGGTCACTAGCAGAACAGTTTACAGACACTGTTTCTTAGACCCCCAAAAGAACTAGAATTTGAAATTACATCTACGTTACTGAACATCACACGAACTGGAATACCTGGCAAACTCATTCTGCCTAGCATGTAAATGCTTCAGAGAAAATAAACCATATGAAAGGTAAAGCACAAACCACCCAGAAACATTAGTTGACTAGCTATCTTAATTAACTTATTAATCACCACATCTGGAGAAACCCACATCTGTAAGCACTTAACAGAGCATTAGTAATGTCATAGCCACATTGAAAACAGACTGCAAAACCATGCACAAACCAATCTGTATTGCCTTATGCGTCCAACTACGGGGCTACCTACGGAGATCTTGGTTCAACCCAGGCTTTTGGGAGTGGTAGCGGTATTTTACAGGCAAGCTGAGTGCCCTTTGCAATCTACAATAGGTAGATTTTCCTTGTTCATCCGAATTCAGTAAGTTAAGGTGCAGCAGCGAGGGGTTGCTGGGTAGGAAGAGACTCCCTTTACGGTTATTAACAAGTGGAACAGGTTCCGGGACTCCTTCAGTGGACTTGGCACCAGCCAATGCATTAGTAGTTGCACTCTTGAATTGATATAAACATTTTGGGTAACTTGATCTAGCTGCATTCTTTACTTCTAAACAATAAGAAAAAATTTAAATTAATGTCTTTGTATTAAGAATTATTTCAAACCACAGGCATGAATCAATTTTGCTATCATGTGGAATTACAGACTTTAAATCTTAAAGTATCTGTTTCTACAGCTGAAATAAAGGTTTATACCTGCAGCTTTCTTAAGTTTTTTTCTAAAAATGGCTTTATGTAAAAGAATACTTATAAAAGGATTATTCCACAATATTATCATCTTTAAGCAATAATCCCATCCTAGGGTAAGTGTGTCTGAGGCAACACTTATTTTCCACATGTTGATAAAGGCTTTGAGATTTACTAGCTGTGGAAGATGTTTATTCCTTTGAATCTAATGAAAATGACAGGGGAGGTAGAGCACTCTGCTGCTATTAAAATAAATAAGGAATAATAGAAAAAAGTAAGGTCAACGCTTTAAAATTGTGCAAGCATACTTATGGAATTAAGCTGATGTTTAGGAACCTACATAAAAGTTGTTGGGTATTCAGAAGTGCTGAACACTGTAAATTTCAGGAGGTCATACATCGCACCTCTGAAAAGAAAGCTAATAAATTTAATTTCCTAAATCTGGATTTAGCTTGAAACTGTGATTCTTACTCTGCTATTTCTAATATATCAAAGCTAATTAAACAAAAAACCCAATATCAATACCTCTAAAAAGGCCATCCTCTGTAAAAGACAATAATAAAATGTTTTTCTGGTAAAAATATGCAGTAATAATCTTCTCCTAATGCTTGTTTCATTCTGAATGAGTATATTATAGAGAAAAAGGTATATTACTGAGCCACTAAGATTTAATATTCTGTTATGTATTATGAGGTGAGGAGGTTAGGTAGGGAGTAGTTTATGGACTGATAATCTTGCAGCATTATTTCCATATGTTTCAATTGCCTTAAAGTTTCCATGGAGAACTTTGAGTAGACAGTAGCTCAAAATTATTTGAGGAGGTCGGCATGTTTTTTGGCATTTTTGTCTAGTTTACCATCATCTAGAAACACTATCTGGCAATGGGAAAGACACATAAATAGCATCCACATGCTTGCCGTTTGTGTTCAAGCACAAAATCTCTAACAAAAAAAGGTGATTATATGTGAATTACAAGATTCATTTGAATGTACTCTTTAACAAGGTTCAACTCTTTAGTGACAAAGTATCCACTCCCATTCAGTGATCTCTGAATTGGCTTGCTACTACGACTGAGGTGGATAGAAAAAATCAGTGTGGACAGAACTAGGCACTAACTCTCAATGTTATTCCGCTCTTTGCTAATAGTAGTAACATTTAAAGTATAATGATAATAATGCATACTCATGAGAGTTCAAGATGCATTTTAAATCATTGGAGGCTAGCGTATATCTTTGATTAGCAAAACTTCCACAAAAAATGCGGTGTATCATATTGGAAACCATCAATCTTACCTCAGAGTTACTGGGCCTTTGTCAAATCTTGTACTTCTATCTTTGATATTCCTCCAGTGAAACAGTTTTCAGATAATACGTCTGCAGAAACCTATCTCCCTACACAAGCCACTGGTCAAGCATGTATTTGAACACTTCAAAATGTATCAATTTGGTTCTTTTTTTAAACTACAGACAGTAATATTGGAAATAATCTTTATAAATCTACATGCCTGCATCAGACTATCTTCACACACAATGGAAGATCAAAATGTATTAATAATGTTTACCCACCCTCCAATCAAGTTGTTTAAGAAACATCATAATCTTTTTTACAGTCTCTTCGGGAGTTCAGTGAGTGATTGTTTCACGTGCCAGACCTGACTATTGAGCACTAAACTTCCACAACAGTGTACATCTCATGGTATATTCCATGCCGACAAAAGCAAGCTTTCCCAAGATTTTGTGCTTGCAGTGGCACAGCATGAGCCAGAACTAAAACACCTTGTCTTTCGGTATGGCTTAATAGCTGGAGCTCGGCATCCTAGTTAATAGCATCACATAATCTTGTTCAGCATGAAGGCAGACTGAGCTGCTTAAAACATATCCTGCTTCGCCTTGTTTCCAACAGCGTGGATAGGTACTACTAGTGAAAAGCAAAACAGTAAACAATAGGGACAACAGAGTCGCCGTTTTTTGTCAAATGATTCCAGATGTAAAAGTTGTAACTACCAGTTTCATCCCATGACCTCTAACCTGCTGCCTCTGGCAAAGGCTCAGCTGCTTCAGATGAAAATGGAAGAAGCCTCAGAGTGGATGACTATGAAATACCTTGTTCACAGGACAAGTTTCTTTCTCACTCCAACAGTTGATGGCTCATGTCTTTTTACTCCATCTTGAAAAGCAAAGATTCCAGTATAATGTCTGAATAAGCCACCTTTGGTCGAGATAATTATCTCTTTCTTCATTCCTCTAATACAATTATGTATTTTTTTACCCTAACAGAGTAAATCTGGTTATTTTTAGTCTAAATAGCCTGTCAAGTTGTAGGTGCACACTGTGCCACAAACACAAGCGTGTCAGGCTACATATGGAGCCACATGTGCAAGCACAGAGGTGTAATTTTGCACACAAGACATTACTGTGCTTTCAGATGAAGCGGTATTGCACAACGCGGTAAGAAATACAGGCCAACGCTGTCACTTATACAGATACATACTATAACGTGCAGAACCTAAACCACTTACATTTATATCCTGTTGTTCAGCAAAAGCAGTTTCTTTTCATTAGTAATTTCTTAAAAAACCTGACTGAGTGCTTGCACCACTACGTGGGCTGATTTCCATAGAAAACATATTTTGGAAACAAAGATTGCTGTTAATTATATGGAACCAAATACATCCTTACATACTGCCACTGCCTCACTAGGTTTGGCAACCAAACTGTCTGGCCTGGGATAATTTGTTGTACCACTGTGCCACGTTAAACCACCACCTCCAAATCCACAAGGGTTCTCTTCCAAGTATGTGACAAGTTTAGCACCAGCAAGTCTACTAAAATAGAACTATTTTCTGGTCATAGTTAGATTAGTTTCTCCTGATCTAATATGACATGTGCCTTTATTTTCAATGCAAATAGGCACAGGACAAGCGTGCTCTCTGCATTGTTTATTCTGCCAAAGTTCATTAGAACTATTCAGGACACTTGTCATGTATCTGTAAGGCATTATTATTGTTGACTAAGAAGAGAGATACTTACTGGTCATTTTGAGAGTAAATTTTGAGTAGCTTTTTGAGAATGGTAAACAATACCGAAGTGGATAAAAGTAGAATAAGAGTAAGAAATTCCATGTTTTCTGTAGTATTTCCTAATGGTACCCTGGGTGAATACTATCTGCTTTCGGTAAAGGCTGTACAGAACTTGCCCAAGAAACCTGTCAACGTTAGACAGATAAAAATGTCTATAAAATGTGAGATATTAATGTGATTTATGTAAAGGTATTTTGAAGCTGCACACGTTCCTATTCCTTCCCCCATCCTCAAGAACTCCCTTTCAAGCCCAGTGAAGCTCCCTTGCCTACAGACTGCATTAGGGAATCATGCCTGTTTCTATTTCTATACATTTTATTTATTATAATGAAGATAATTTGAAATGCAATCTGCAACTCCCTGAACATTTTTAAAACAACCAATGTAGTTAAACTAATGCCTATGGCAATCTCTATTTATTCTTTGTGAGCATACACTTGCCATAACTTAAAACTGGGCTGCGCTTTAATTTAAATGTAACAAGGCAGAATACCAGTACAGTGCTTTCAACAAAATGGCTGAAACTGGCTTCAGCATGATTTGCCTGGAAGGGAAGATGAAAATGTGTTTTAAAGGAGAAAAAATATCCTGACCAAAACCAGACATTCTAAACAACCACCACCGATACCCACTGCTCCTCTCCTCCCCCATCTCTATCAGCTGCCAGGCTTTCAGCACCGTTTTTCGCCAGACACTAGCACAGTGTTTTCCTTCATAGTCAGCCATCAGCCAGAGCTGTCACTTGCAGATACTTCATTTTTGTTTCAGTCTAATTCATACTGCACCCTCTTAATCTCTGTAGTGAGTAATGCCATGTCACTGTGCAGATATGCCAGATCCAGCACTAGAAGTATAGAGAATGTTTCTAACAGTTAAACTATCTTGGTTTGAAAAAATGTTTTCTTTCTCCCCCCCGACTTAACCACTCTCTTTCTCCTAAGCATCTTCCCAACTGCCCTCCAAAGGAGCAATCACTGTTCCACAGTCTGGCATGCCTTCCATAAAGCTCAGCTTTCACGTGGTGGGTGAAGACAAGCTGCAGCTCTGTATTACTAAATGCAAATAATCAATATGTTGATTGAGCTTTGGGCTACCAGAGTTCTTTCGATGGGAGAGACAGTGAGCATGACTTCCCTCTTTCAATGACAAGACTGTTTAGACTTTGCTACCTACCACTTTGTGAATCAGGCAACTGAAAATACCCACAGCAATTCCTCCAAACTGTCAGCTATTGCTGTGATTCCACCCAGCACCCCCTGTACAAGACAACAGATTAACCATTAGGCTAGATATGTTGAAAATATACAGCTTCAACCTTTCCCCAGCTAGCTCAGAGCGATGTATAGATGATTATTTCAACCGTCAGCTGCCGCATAGACTTAAACCCCTGCACAATAACTCCTGGATTCATCTGCCCCTTGTCAAACTTGCACAGCTTTAGTTTGAGCATACATAGTGTGGCAGTTTCACTGCGGATCTAGAATAATCCAGACGGCTGCTGTCTCTTTGTTAACAGGAAGCTAAACTGATGAGTTTGTAATGCATTTCTTATCAAAGGTAGTTTTAGAAAAGAAAATGTGCCCAATCAGTTGGGGTTGAAATTTAGCATAGTATCAAAATACGGTTTAATCCAAACATTTGTTATTTATTGGGAAAAAAATGTTATTCATTCCCAGGAAAAATCACTTCATGCCCATGAACTATTTATTTTACAAATTCATAATTATTACTTGATTTTTTGGTGGGAACATATAATGAAATCATTGACTAGAAACTACAATGCAATGGTGCTTGATGAGATACAAGAATGTTAATTTTAGAAACTGCAGGGCAGTGTTTGCTTGGTGTCTGAAATGGTAATTCAAATGAGACAGGATTGCTGTTTTGGTTTCTATGTGCATTACAAACTCAGGAAAATGCATTTCATTGTTTTGTTGGTTTTTTTAATAAAAAGAGAAACAGATATGCTGCATATCTCTACATACTAGTACCATTAGAAAAGCAGGTGAGGCTCATTGGCTTTTAGTTGCAGTGTGTGCCATCTGAAGCAGATAAGAAAACATCAAGATCCGAGAATGTCAGGAATGCATCATCTCAGAACATTTTACAAATACTGAACGGTGCTTACATGAGACATTCTCTTTGAAACAGTGCAGCTCAACAAACATCTTTTTTTCCTTTCTGCTCCTCCCCCCCCCCTCCTTTTTTGTCCCAGACTTGCACCTTTTGGCTAAAGGCACATAAAATTGAACAACAAATGTGTTGCTCTACTTTCTTTTCTTTCTATTGGCATCCAGTTCTTAAATCTTATATTAATAATACACGGTCTTTCAGTCTTAATTCTCCTCACACATAAAGGGTTGAAACTCAGCTACAGATATATTCCTCACCTTTGCTTTTCCCTGAACGCTGTAAAAAGACAGTTAATAGAAAATGTGGAATGCTGCTAAGCTGGATCCTGTTATGTATTCTAGATGGCTGCTCTGATATTCTGTGAAACCACGATAAACTTTAAGTTCCTAAGCTTTTAGGGTTACATGTGTATATAGAATTAAAGATAGACTGTAAAGGTGTTTGGAAACCCAGAAAACCCCCATTTTTCTTGATTTTTAGAGTCTCCATTGCCTTCTCAATGTGCGATTCACTCCACAACAGTTTATTCAAGTCATTACATTGTTATTGGAAAATTGTCAAACGAAAAGTTAAAAAAAGCATCAGTGGACTTTTTTTCCCCTCTCCATTTAATTGTCCAATTGACTTCTCCACATGTTGCACCCCTGCAGAATACTATTTGGGTACAGTTTATTTTGGGAAATGCTGAAGAAAGGGAGATGTGTCTAAATTGCAGAGCTTAAAACAGAACATGGTCTGTGTTCATGGGGGTCCATTCTCCAGACAAACATCAAAGTGAATCAATTGACTTTGTCTTTTGAGAGTACGCTTTGGTGAATAAGGAAACGCAAAGTCTCTCACAGGGTATGGCGAGTGTACATATTCCCAGAGTTAAAATTTAAATTCTGTTATTTCATTATGACAAGCTGTTCTGCTATCTGAACACTGAGGAGGAGCAACAGCAAAATGTTACCCCTCCGTGTCAGAGAAGAGCTGTTCAGACCCTGCGTATCCTACTGTGTCACAAGCAGCTATGAACTCCAATTTTAGAGCTCCAGCTGCTGCGTCTGGCAGAAGCAAAAGTACAAAAGGATTGCTCAAAGCAACATGTTAACTTTTTAATAGACTGCCTGATGATCCCATGGCTCCAAACAGAGGACTGGGAATCTCTTGTCTGGGAATTTAGTTCTACCACGGATCTGTTACACAGCCTTGGGTTGCTTCCTTACAGTCAATTCCTTTTTAATGTAGTTCATTACTTATCGCTCTTGCTAAGACTCGAGTGACCAAATTATCTGCAAATGTGGCTGATAATCACTAATTTTCTCAGTTCTACCAGGTGTAAGATGGCAAGGTTGCTACTGCTGTTTGGAGAAAAACATAGGGAATACGTTCCATAAAAACATACCACATGCATATGTGACAAGAGTAAATTGTTATTACAGTGTTTTGGGTTCTTTTAATTAGACAGGAAGGTGTATTGCTTTAAGATCAAATAACTGTAACATCTTTTTATATTTCTATGCTTCTCTTTTCTTTCCTTAAAAAAATAGCATCGATTAAAGGACACCAATTTCTTTAGGAGTGGTCCTTTGACAGTTGCCCAGGGCATGACAGGGAAAGCCAAAAGGTACATCTTTGGGGGATTCTTTAAGAGTAGCATCGCGCAGCAAACCGTAGTATCTCCACACCCATAGATCTAAATTCAGTGCATTGCCATAGCCTATCCTTGTCTCAGTACACAGCAAACCAAAGTGTATTGTCCTTTGTCTCTTGCCTCAGAGAGGATTCTGACACCAACCGTAAGGGACACGGAGGGAGAAGTTGCAGCACTAGGGAGCAGACTGTAGTTATGTAGCTCGGCCAGACTGTAGCAGGAATGTCCTGTTTTTACAAAGTAAAGGAAGTTTCCCCTTTGTGACTGAATACACTCACAATCTGATCAGTCACTGCTAAAACCAGTGATGTTCTCTACATGGACAAAAAATACACTCCTATTAAAAAAAAAAAAATAATAATTTGAAAGGCCACTCACCACTGTGCCTATGAACAGTTTGCTGTTTACACTCCCTCAGCTGCATTAAATTCAGTGGGAAAATATACAATGCCTAGAAGTAACTAAGGGAAAAAGTAAGCACAGGAGTCCTTGGTGATTGCCCTGCAAATTGGTATTAGAAATCTTGTATTTACTGTATAGATTGTGTTCCTCAGAAAGGGAGAGTATGTCAGAACATAGGAAAGAGATAGCTATATGCTGGATTCTTTGAAGCAGGACTCCACAAATTTCAACTAGGTCTTGCTACAACTGTTTCCTTCTTAAGAGCATTGAGAAGTGCAGATTTCACCCTACAGAAATCTAATTAGAATTATTACTTTGTTTTCCAGTTCAAAGTGCCAATTTATCTCAATATCTTAAATATACACATTTCCAGTGCATATCCTGAAATTTTAAACTGAAATAACTTTTTCTCTACCCTGTTCATGACAAATTTAAAAATAAATTTGCGATGGTGTTTTCATTAACACGTTTCCTAAGAAGACATACTAATTCCCCATGCCCATTTCCCTGCCAGTACAACGTTGTTGATTAAAGAGATTTTCATAAACTTCTTATAAATCCAGGGGGCTGTATTCATAACTTCTAATATTATATTTTTTTTTATCCTTCCTCTGCTTCCCAGTGAGTTGTCTTTCTTCTGAAACACACAATTTAGAGGCCATTGCTCAGTTTGTGGTTTTTTACTAGGTGGTTAATATGCCACCAATAAATTGGATTTTTTAAAATTTTTACTTCTTAAACTTCTCTACCATTGGATTTCTTTTCCCTTTTGGCTGTTGTTTACCCATCTACAAAAGGGCTAGAAGTGTCTGTGTCTCTGAACATGAAGAACTGAAATCTTGACATTTAAGTCTGGCTTTCTTATCGTCAGTCTTATCCAGCTTTCGTCCACATCAGTGGAAAAACTTCCATTTATTAAATGTTAATAGGATCAGGCTCAGTGATCCCCAATACTCTTTCAGGTTCAGCTGTAATATTCCTCTGGGATGGAGGTCTTCACACAACTGTTACCTGCGAGGTCAGAATATCATTTTCATATGTTAACAAATTATAAAATGCTGTGCATGTTTACATCCACACTGGTTTTGTATACAAGTGCTTACACTATATATACCTATTCAGAAACACTTCTATATAATTAAAACGAGCCACCCGAAATACTAGATTTTTTTTTTTTCTTTTTTTTTTAAATAAAATGTTTCCTCACAAAAGGAATACATAACAAAAAAGTTCTTGGAGGCTTTTCAGTTGCTGCTTATTTCTTAGCCAGCACCACCACCTGCTGGTCACCCAGAGTTTCAGGCCCCAGTGCTGGTTCCCTCTCCAAACCTACGCACAAGTACAGAACGGTATTTCTCAGCTGCTCTTATACACAGAAATGTCACTGCCAGAAGACAGATTTTTAGCACATTGATTGCAGTTTAACAATACTCTATTACCTGAAGTACGGCTTTCATAAAAGTGGGAAATATTAATTGTTGACAAACCAGTTCTCTTATGCAAAGTACTGTAAGTCACAGGGTAAACACCCAAATTAATCAAATAGATTGAACCTGTTGTATTAAAAAGCCTGTTGTAACATATGCTGGTTTTATCACTAACAGCTATAAAGTTAAATATACATCATGACACTAAGAAATCAGTACATTTTTTCTTTCTAAGTGTTCCCTACTTCTGTGAGTTCTACAATGTATTCCCTTCTTGTAAAGCTCTGTTTTTCTCTGAAGAAATGTATCCAAAAAACAAATACCACCTGGTAAATATATTAATATAAAAACAACCGAGACAGAAATAACTAAAATTAAATCTATAAAGTAATAGCAAAATAGCGATAGCAAAAATAGAGAAGGAATATAATTCATTGATATGGAAAATTAAGGAAGTATAGCACATAATTTCTAGGTAAACATTGGCAAAGCAAAGGAAGTAAAACAACACAATAACCATAATAATAAAGAAAAGAAGAAATGGAAATGTGATGTCTACCTCTGACTGTATCTGCAAAAGCACCTGCAAAAGAATTAATACTCTCATCTCTGCCAAAGCATACAGTAGCTTGGCTGAAATGGATTGCTATTGGGAAGCAAAGGCTGGCAATTTCATAGGGGTGGAAAATAAACCACAAGCTAAGAAATCCAGTGGTGATAACTAATAACAACGTTACAGCAGCGTTTTGATCTCTAACAGAAAGAGTACTCAAAAGGTAGATGTATTTAGCAAGGATCATATTTTTTCAAATAAAACCTAAATAGATTCAAAGTACCTCCATACAAAACTAAAAAAAAAATGAATGTTATAAATTATCTCTGATTATTTCTCTAATACTCAAAAATATTGCACTCTAATACTCAAAAATACTCAAAAATACATGCAGAAGTTAGGGTTGAACTATGCAGAATTACTGTAAGAGAGAAATGTGTGCTGTCTCCCATTCACTTCATGTAAGACAAACTATAAGGGTATAAAAGTATACAGACTAACAACTGAGAAAGAAAGCAAATGATACTGAATCTGCCAAACCAAATTGATAGCCAGCTTTAAAAAAAAAAAAAAAAAAAGTCCTTTTATTTTTCGCTTTGTTACCAAAGCTACCCAGAGAGGTTGAGCTTGCTTAGTTCACCACAAGGATCAGGCAGATCACGCCAAGATATCACAACCCATGATGAGGAACAGCTTTAGAAAAACAACTTCATCAAAGGTAAATGCATTGTGCTACATACTTCTGGTTTCATTAACCAAACCCTGACGAGAATATGGACATTAGTGGAGAAAGCAAAGGTAGCCTAACAGCAGCACCCTCACTGTCAGCACACAGTGCACCCAAACAAGAAGAGAGGAAAGAAGGCAATGGAGAATTTTTGAGAGAGGATTGTCAAAGTGTTGAATTAGCCACTCAGGTTGCCTAGCTATGTCCTGCAGAATGCTTGGTCTGCCCAGTGTTATACCAGGGAAATCACTTATACTCTACGAGTATAAAATAAAATACAAATGATGTTCATTTTCAAAGCAGGTAGTATGATAAGGAGGAAAAAAGACTGATTAAAAAAAAAAAAAGAAAATTCTGCAGAAAACCACTGAACTGCCAATATTTCTGTTGTAATTATGACACCACTTTCACAATAAAGTCCATATTCATATGGAGGAGGAGGAGGAACTCTCTCCAACAAAGAGAAAATTGATATATAAAATTTCCTAAGATTTACAGGTCAGTTACTACCCTGAAAGTAACTATAACAACTACAAATGCCACAGGATGTCAATATATTTGGAAATAGTGTTGCTGCCAGATGTTTTGAGAGTCAGATACTGAAAGCATCCAGAAATCCAGTGCTCAGGGGACACTGACAGCTGTCAAGAAAGTCATCTTCCAAAAGCAAATTGCTTGGAGCTCTACCTCTGAGGATTTTATTTTGTCCTGCTTAAGGAGAAAGAAGAGGGCAGACAAAAGACTCATATGCTAAAGGCAGATTAAAACCAAATGCATATTTTGACATATTTTATGTTCCTCATGGGCACAACTCAAGGATAGTGCTGAGGAAATCTGTGGGACCCAAGGGACAACTTCAGGATATTTCTTAAAGGAGTATGTGGGGCTTGAGTATTGAGGCCGAATATCTGAGCCTAAAGACACAATTCTTGCATTCTCTCAAGCTACAATTTGAGATGCAAAACAAGAACTTATCTATCTATTTAGGAGGAGACATCTCAGTGAACCTGTGGGTGGATGACTGAGCTGCAGCATTCAAAGACTCAATCAGCCAGTCAAAAAGACCATTAAAACTTGATCAGCTACTAGACATGATAACACTAGAAATCCTGAAATCAAAAACAGACTATGTATTTTCATTCAAGTAGGAGATAGTATTTTCAGGAATTATTCAGAAAAGAAAGAAAGAAAAGAAAAAAAGTTCCACAGACCATGCTATAATAAAAAAGAACATGTGGCGGCGATCACAAGAGAGATCTGAAACAAAATTTAAAATAAATCCATGACTGAAAAGAGGCAAACTTAGGTGTAGGGAGTTCTAAGAACAGCAGAATTGTACAATAATGGCGTAGTGAAGTGCAGAGATCAGGCACAGAATTCATACTACACAAATCAACATGGGGAAGGATCTGGTGTCAATGGTTTAAAAGAATGGCAGTCCCTACTCTTGCAGAATTTCAGACTGATGTAATATCTGACAAATCTAAACTACGCAATCACAGATCCTTGGGTTGAGTCTTCCCTGTCACTGCAAATTCTGTTTCATTTACTTCTCTTCCAAACGTAACCAAAGGCTTTTGCTGAGTCATAAAACTCTCCAAAGTGTAAGATGCTTGTAAGTTGGACTTCTTGTATGGAAGAATGCTCTCAAATTGCCAGGATTACATTACTGTTTCCAGTCTCTGCAGATTCTTGCATCACAATTACCTCCACAGAATCTGTGCTGAGACCGACATCTGGCCTGAGATGACATCTGTCCCAAGTCTACTGTTCTCTTGTCTTTTCTCCTTTGTCTGAATTAAGAAATCAATAAGGTATATCTTGTTACCCAAGGCAGTGAGACTTGACTAGAAACAATCAAAACCTACACAATGAAATGCTTCCCCCCTCCGCTTAGGAAACACAAGCCCTTGGTGCAAAAGTTCAGCTTTTAAGAACTATGGAAAAATTTAGATCTTTACCAAATGAAATCCGATTCAATTTTCAGCAGATTATTTGTATGTAAAATGAAACAAAAATTACATTTTTGTGTCTCAATTTACACAAAATATAATTTAGCAACAATTAAAATTTAATTTGAATAGTACTCTGAAAATGTGCAACCTCACACAATAGGATTACTATGTTTCTGTGGAGTATCAAAAGCAGTTCTTAGCATCCAAGAGTTAATAAAACGTATTTTGCTATTTTGTTGCTTGCCCTGATATTAGAAAGCTTATTGGCTTTGTTCAGAACCAAGTAAAAAAGCATTACTTCATGTCAAAAACAAGACAAGATGCAAGAATGGCTGTAAGTCCAGTTCCATTATTAGTGAGAAATATTAGCATGACATCTGAAAATTTGGGAAATATTTCCCATATGTTGCAAAGGACACTATGTAGTGGAAGCCAGAAAAGTCCATCCTGTTCTATTCAGCGGTGCATCTCACTTCTTTTCATCCTTCTGCTGCCTCACATGAATTATATTCATTTTCACACCCTGCGACTCTAAATAAATACTGTATCACTTCATTGCTGCCACCCACCTTGTGACTGACTGATCACAGAGAACCTGACAGTCCTTGCATGTTTTGGTAGATCAGGAATAATTCTGATAGTGATAAAGAATGAATTAAAAAAATCACTGGACAAACGTCTGTTAATGAAACATGTCATCAGTTTGCAACTGTGGATTTTACATCATGTTACTCATAGAATAGTTCATGTTGGAAGCGATATTTAAAGGTCAGCTAGTGCAACCCCCTTCAACTAGATCAGGTTGCTCAGAGCCCAGTCCAACCTGACCTTGAATGTTTCCAGGGATGGGGCACGTACCACCTCTCTGGGCAACCTGTGCCGGGGTTTCACCACCCTCATTGTAAATAATTTCTTCCTTCTATCTAGTCTAAATCTACCCTCTTTGAGTTTAAAACCATTACCCCCAGCAGCAGGCCCTGCTAAAAAGTTTGTCCCTGTCTTTCTTATAGGCCCCCTTTAAGTACTGGAAGACTGCTGTAAGTCTTCCTGGAGCCTTCTCTTCTTCAGGCTGAACAACCCCAACTCTCTCAGCCTGTCTTCATAGCAGAGATGCTCCAGCCCTCTGATCATTTTTGTGGCCCTCCTCATAGAACAGGAATAAGTATTATCTCTACATTAGGCTCAAAACTTGGAATTGTTTTTATTTTTTGCCAAAAGAATCTTAGTTCTATCAGCCGACTAAACTTTATCAGCTAGGTAAATGTTTATCTTGACTTCTAAGTTGTTCATATGGCACAACTTCTTTTCTTTACTGGAAGTCCCAGCAATATGTCCCACATGAGATCATGGAAGTACTATAGAAGAGGGGCCAGTTGTAGAATAAACCATCTACATTGCTAGATGGCACACCTGCTAGTCTATTCGGGCAAGAGTTTGCTCAAGAACAGAAACTCCGTATCTTGTTGCCAGTCTTCCTCCATAGCATAGCTATAGTGATGTAAAATCTCTCTCCATATTGTAGTGCCGTGTCAGACAACACATAACACCACTGAGTAAAGAAGTTGAAGATAATAATGTCAGGAACATGGGAATGGAGAAAGCAACATGCTTAGTGCAAGCAAAATCTTTTATGCAAGAACGAACAAAGGAAATTGCATGACAAAGATCAAAGACACTATAATGATTTTTTGGCTTTCCTTCAGCAGTTCTTCACAGTAAACAAGCTCTGCATTCCAATTAAAGTTCAGAAGCAGCTAAAAACTGCAAATGATTTCTAAATTTTTTTTTTCCAGAAATCTAAAAAGAGATTCTTCCCTACTGCTGCAGATACGCAGAAGTTACTCATGCCCTCTTAGAAAGTATCCCCTTTCAAAACCTCCCTAAATTAGACATCAGCAAGGCAGTTCTGATAATTTCCCCATTCCTTCTTTCTGTCATGTACCCCATTTAACTTTCCTCTCCTCCTTGCAGTGTACCTATGACCTCCTTCAGCAAAGATCAGAAGACATGAAAATTGGCCTCCACAGGGAAATTACTATGTCAAACAGATACCCAGGCTTATATTCAGCACTTCAAAATGTAAGGATCTCAAAGCACTTCTTAGCACAAAATGTAATATAATATAATGTATTAGGAATACAAAATTCTCAGTCTCTGGTTGGAAAAGGAACTATATTCATGTAATAAGTCAGTTATGCAGTCAAGATTGGGATCTTTGCCTTGTGCCATTTGCCTAGGTAAAATTCCCAGTCAAACTAAAATGTCCACATGAATTTTTAACCAGATGACACTGGCCACTTCTTACACAGTAATCATGCTTTCTCCACCCTTCTTTTGCAGAATAATTACACTGTGCTAACAAGATCTGATCAGTATCAGCAAAATGTGTGTGCGTGAGGTAGCACACAGTATGTTTCCTAAAGTCATTAATAAAAAGTGAATTACAACATTACAGCATTCAGTAATATATAAAATATCACAAGGAAAGCTATATCATTGTATGATAAAAATGTATGCTAACAGAAGCTGGTAAATAGTCTCAAACAGTAAAAGTCCAGCAACTGAACTTTATCCTATTTTAAAGCATACTGTCAACATAATGAAGAAATTAGATTAAAAAAAAAATAGCTATGATTTCTTAAAAATCAAATAAAAATTTTCCTCTTCTGTTCAATTCCATCCTGTCTACTATAACCTCAATCAAAGCAATGATACAGGATGGGTGCTTGTTTTGTGGCATTTCAAGACCACATATAGAGTTATGTGACAACAAGCACATGCAGACCTCATGAAGTTCAACAAAGCCAAGTGCAATGTGTTGCACATAGGTCAGGGCAATCCCAAGCACAACTACAGGCTGGGAGGAAAAAGGATTGAGAGCAGCCCTGAGGAGGAGGACTTGGAGGTGTTGGTTGATGAGAAGCTCAACGTGAGCCGGCAATGTGCACTTGCAGCCCAGAAAGCCAACCGTGTCCTGGGCTGCATCAAAAGTAGCATGACCAGCAGGTCAAGGGAGGTGATTCTTCCCCTCTGCTCTGCTCTCGTGAGACCCCACCTGGAGTACTGCGTCCAGCTCTGGGGTGCCCAGTACAAGAAGGACACGGAGCTGCTGGAGCAAGTCCAGAGGAGGTGATGAAGATGATCAGATCTCTCCTATGAAGTCAGTCTTAGAGAGCTGGACTTGTTCAGCCTGGAGAAGAGAAGCTTTCCAGCATCTAAGCTCATCAAAAGCACTAACACTCCCATACTTAATGCAAGCCAAGTACATTTTTACTTGGTTTGGAAGGCTTTTATTCTAGGGTTTTTTTTATAATTAAATGCATTCCACTTTACATGTTGATACTATATTGTGGTCTGTTGTATATTTTAATAAGCACCTCCTTTTGTACATTAAAATAATTTCAAATCACATGACATGTAGAAGATCTAGGCCAGAGGACTTCTTTTTCTATGAATCTGAAGTACAATATTGCAAGTCAGTGAACATATTTTTTACCCGAATTATAAAAGGAGCCAACCAATAAGGATGTCAAATGAAAAAAATGTTATAAGACAAGAGTATAAGCAGTACAGGCTTTACAAATCAACCATTCATTTTAGTTTGGAAGCAATTTGAAAAGAACACAAATCACACATCAAAGTATATCTGTGATTAGCATGAGCTGATAGCTTTCTGCTGTTATTGGTTCAATATTAATTTGAGACCTTGCCCAATAACATCAACACAAATTAGCTACTACTCAAAATTGCAATCAACTTGGGGGACCTATCCTGAAAAGTGGTACTAACAACTTCCCAGCATCAATGAGCTTCTCAATCCTGCAGCTGTTTTTAAAAGCTTCCTCCCAAAGGCACATTTAGAACTAAATTAAATGCAACTTTGACTTAATTAACGTTTTAAATGATAATGAATACAACGTAGATTCATAGAAGGCACTTACGTTGTGTTATAAAACTGATAAAAATTTAATAACTCTTTGTTAATAAGTTATGTCTCTCCAGACCCATAAAGCCTAAGGCAGCCAGTGCTGTAGTCTAGGGTCTAATCTAGGTTCCTAATGCAGGTGGAATAAGGAGGCAGGAGACTGACTTGACACTTGACATTTGCTCTAAGCCTGCTCTGGATCAAGCCACTGCTTGTTCATAAGTACTTTATTTCATATAGTAAAGGTCAGAATTTGGGCTCAAGGCAGGGCTATGACAGAAATGCTCAAGCTGAAACCGAGCCAGCTCTGGCATCTGTCACTTGAAATAGCTCAGAAACAGTAGCGAAGGAGAGCTAACCGGCTAGCATCTGTCCCACACCAAGGAGGTAACAGGAAGAATCTGCTGCCTGGTGGTAAGAAACTGTCATGGTGAGTTTCATGACAACCAGCCACACTCAGGAACTAAAAATGCAAACATAATTTCCATGTCACCTTGCATAAGACCCTCTGCTAAATTCACTCCACAGGATGCAGACAGCATCTTTTCTAGCTTGTCCCCATCAAAGCAAGCCGCTCACTAGTCTCTTCCCTGTGACCCTGGTAAGAATCACTACTCAACGTAAAGGCCTAAAGGAATTAAATGCAGACTTCTTCATCTCTCCCTCCCCCACCTTCCCAATTCTTCAAAAGATCTGCTGCTAAACTTAGCAGTGCCTCCATCCCATGGTGATGTGAGAGTTACAGACATCAGAAATTGGGCAGAGCATTCTCTTATCAGCCTGGTGGTATGTCCTGCAACACAAAACTTATCTGAAAAGGCGTATGCTTCATTATTTATATTTTCTGGTCATGAGTAATGAGTTAGATTGTCTCACTTTCACCATTCTCTAACAGAAAAAGGACAGCTTGGGTTGTT
>VXBL01001518.1:1253394-1265161 GCA_013400195.1 Aramus guarauna | reverse complement strand
TAATGTCATCTATTCAGTGTTTGAAAAGGAACAAAAGTCCTAGTTCATTCATTCACATGAAAAAATGTTGGAACAGATACTTGGAGTCTCAGGAGTCTCAGAGTCTTGCAGAGTCTTAGAGTCTAGCTCTACTAGCCCATTCGACAACTGCTTCTATCTCCATGTTAGCAATGCAGAAAAACATATAGTTGCATCAAGGAGAGGATCACCTGAAGGTCTACGCATCAAGAGAGACAGAGAAAGGCAGACAAATCAAAGGGTTGGTTTCAGTGTTCCAGCTTGCTTCCAGCAAGCAGTTCCGGAATGCTGGTTAAAGCTGTGATTGATATATTGAGCGAATTCTATCTTCTTCAGTGGAAACATCTGCATGCATCTTTGTACGATTGCCACCAGGAGATGATGATAGAAAGTAGGTTAGGCAGAATTGCAAATATAAACTAAGCTTGAAAGTGGAAGATTAACTATGAGATTTTCATTCTCAGAAAAGCAGATCTCACGGTCTAAGCACCTGATTTGCCAGTACCACAGGCTATGGAGCTGGCTGCAAATATGGCAAATCTCTACCATGTACAAGCATTGACTTCATGTCAGTAGCTACACCTTATGAAACTCCACAGAACAGCACAGGAATCTCCCACATTGGTATTTTCTTTTTCAGTTGTTCCATTGTCTGGTTTTATATGTTTCAAAACCCCACTGGCCAGTTTTGGTAACAGCAGCTTTCTTACCAGTGGTTCATTCTGAGAAGGTGGCTAGGGAAGGTAAATTTGTTTTCTTCATTACTCAGTAGTAATAAAGACTACATAAAGATGCATATACCCAACTTCTTTCCAGCTGTATTGGACTTGTATCTTAACTGAGTTATCTAAAATAATATTTTCTCTGCAAAACTGACCTCTCTAAAAATACACACAGGTGTCCATTTCTACATTATTTTCAGTATTTTGAAAGGGAACAGATGCAGTCTTGTAGAGGAAACATCATAGCCATTTCAATTCTCAGGAATGCAACCCTGAATACATGGGAGCTGATATAACTGAAGTAAAAATCTGACACCCTAAAAGAAAGAACAATATTTGAAACTAGGTTTACATATATCGATCTATTACCCACAGCATGGTTCACAGAGTTATGATTTATATTCTCTGTGGCTCTGAATTAACAGGAATTTATTTGGCACTATATCTCATTCTAATGTCCTATTTTCACTAATCTCATTAAAAAAACCAAAACAGGCTACACAAGATAATGCTATATCATAGCCCAGTATTCAGAGGTGGGGTCATTCCATAGAAATGAGCTGTAAAAACATAACAATCATAACAAAAAATCATAACTTCATAACAAAACATAATCACTTGCTTATGACGTTATGATGCCATCCCTGAGGGGCAACATCTGTCTTTCCAAGCAGACCCAATCACTTATTTACTCCTTCAATTTCTTCTTCCTCAAAACATTAAAGGCATGCCATTGGCTTTTTGTGCAGAACAAAGATGAGACAGTGTGACCACACAGCGATTACTGGGTTATATTAAAGAGAAAGATGTTCATGCCGCATATGTAAAAGTAAGAATTTCAGAGCAAACGAGTCTCCATCCCACCTGTGGCCACAACAGGATTCTCACAGCTCAGAAAGCAGTGGTAGTACCCCACTCTTCCCTCTTCAGATACAATGTAAATGGGATCATATTTGTAGCTGGTTTGAGAATCTCAAAGTCTCTAGCCACCACAAGGTGGTATATCTATCCTGTAAAAGTGAAATCATTGCTGCTAAAGGCTGAAAAGAGAATTCTAGCACTGAAAGTCATCCTTTGATAGGGCAGACATAGGTCCCTCCTGCACCTTAGCTCATCCACAAAAGCAAGTATTTCTTGCTGTCTTGGCTACTTCACCAGGACTAAAGAAGTAGTAGGTAGGTTAGTTTTGTTCTGTAGAAAGCAGAGGATACGGTTCTTGCATTCTAGGAGAAATAAAGACTACGCTGTCTTTTCAGACAGTAATTTAGGAATCCAGGACTTAATAGTCAACTCTTTGAGAAAAGCCCAAGCATAGTTATACAACTGATGAATTTTAGATACACTGACCAATGTGTGCGTGTTATGCATTCATCTCTCTGGCTAAAGCAGTTAAGTGACATATCATTTCAGCTCTCATTATAGAATTTGGTTTTTTAAGTTGCAAAGACACACAGGCAGATTCTACACTGCCTTAAGTAGCACAAGTCAGTGAAGTAGCTAGAGTGCTCCTTAACCTAACGCTAAACCACATTGCCAAACAGCTACAGCACAGCGTACAAACGTTGGTTCAACAGCCATCCTTATTTAAGTTACCCAAAATGTTCATCTAATCTTGCAGAATTCAATTTTAGGTCCTTTGAGGAAGACTCAGCAGCTGACTTGCCTGCTCAGCATAAACCATGTGATGGCACTAGAAGACCAGATAGAATATATGGCTCTAAACCGAGCTTGGCACACAGGTACAGACATGCTTTGGCTACTTTCAAAAGTTAAACTTTCTCCATCTTGTTTTGGCATGGTCTTTCTTTACAAATAGGATGACTAGGAGTTTGGGCTGAACTCTGAATTCAAAATATAGTGATAATTAGTCTTGTCTTTTGTGTCTGGAGATTCCTGATCTTCACCAAAGTCACAGTCCTCGCATAAAGCTTTTCAGAACTACCAGAGCATGCAAAAGCATGTTTTCTCACAAGCTGAATTGGAAATGCGTGGGCCTAGTATCATTGACTAGTTTAGAAAAGGTTTCCTTTTGGAACATGAACTTTTGATGTTCCTGAGAAGCATCAGCCCTATGGTGACGCAGAAACACAGAAATTAAATGGTTCAGGTTAAGATTCTGTCTGTAACAATCAATCATTTGAATGGCACTCCTCAAGATTTGGCAGAGACCTAAGCAGAAACATCACACTTTTTAGTAACATAATTTTTTCAGTGGCTACATGCCTCTCTTCACTCTAATTCACTTGAGTCTCCAGTACAAAAAATATTTGGACCATTTGACTGCTGTTCACAGAGCAATCTACCAAAAGCAGTTAAACTTGAAAAAATGTAGACAAAAAAAATTAAAATTCTATTTCCTTACATTTAGAAAGTTCATATCTTTTTTCCTAGACAGCTGCCCATAAACTCAAAAGCTATTTTAATGTAATTATATTTAATCAAATTATAATTTTCATTTGCTGGAAGTACAAGCAACAATACAATAACAGAGAAACTGATTCACAGTGGAAAATACACTGCAAGTGTCACTTTCTCTACATATTATACAATTAGTACACTAAATCCCATGTACATCATGGAACATGTAAATTGATATCTTCTCCTTGACACTGGATTCTTACAAACAGCATTAATTCTTACAAAAGCTACTCATTGTTTCAAGAAGTTTCATACAATGATCTGTGATTTTATTTACCTTGGAAAAAAAAAAAAGCAGCCTGCTTTTATAACAGAAAGAAAAGAAAGAAAAGAAAGAAAAGAAAGAAAAGAAAGAAAAGAAAGAAAAGAAAGAAAAGAAAGAAAAGAAAGAAAGAAAGAAAAGAAAGAAAGAAAGAAAGAAAGAAAGAAAGAAAGAAAGAAAGAAAGAAAGAAAGAAAGAAAGAAAGAAAGAAAGAAAGAAATGCATTAAGCAATTGTAGAAGCAAACCAACCCAATTGGGGCACCACGACCAAAGCAAGCCCTGTAATAGTATAATGACCTTTAATGAGTGTCTGGGGAAACAATACAGTCCTAGTATAAAAGACAAAGGGCAAAACCCATCATGGCTCCACTGACACTAATTCAAAATGATTTTCAGAACAACTAAAGAATGTAAGAGAGGTAATCTGATCCACCAATCTGACCTCACTTTGATTCAGGGGCCCTGCTGCTGCCATTTCTAATTGTCAAACACTCTACATTTCACATCTGTTCATATTTAATGAAAAGCTGACTCTCACCGCCATTCTTTAAGTTAACTAGCTCTGTCAAGATGGGCATCATACGACCCCTGTGCACTGCAAAGAAAGCACACTGATTTCTATTGAAGCCTTGCCAGTGTAACGTTGCGTGTGTGTATATATATATTAATTGGAAAAGAAAGACTTATGCTGCTTTGCAAAGAGTGTGAATTGGTATTGATTTTCGTACTTATTATTAACAGTCAAAGGTGACTAGTCTCACAAGGGGAAGAGCGAGATCTCTTTTGATTTGATGAAGGGGTAAAAGGCCCTTGAAAGATAGGATGCTAAAAATCCTCAAAGCTGTCAATATCACTTACCCTTCAAAATATAACAAAGATCTAACGTGTTTCCCAACAGTATTGGTTTTGGTGGCAATAATACTATTATTGTGGAGGGTTTTGGCTCAGCAAGCAACACAATCAAAAATGTTTATTTTATCTGCCTCTGTAGAGTCTTAAGTGAACTTGAAAGCCATGGCAAACCTATAAATTAAGGTTTTTATTTCCTTGCCAAACAGTGCTAGTAGTAGAAATTTTACTCATTTGTAGGGGGCATATTCATTTACCTTGGTCTGGTTGCTGTTAACACCAGTGCCGGGACCCAACCACATACTCTGTACTAGTCTGTATTAATGCACTATACCAGGCACCATGTTACTGAGGCTGTTAGGCTGTGTAAGTAATGCTGCCTGCAGTAATTCCCAATCCAGGAAGGTTTCTTGTTCACTTTTCTTAACAAAATATGTTTTGCTACATTTTACTCTGAAAAGATCTCTTTAAAGCATAAAAACTCCTGTAACTTAGAATAGGACTTACAACTGGGAACCATCTCCCCATAGGTGATGCATGAGTTGCAACCAAGTAGATAAAAAGGACATTCAGAGTGCTCATACACATATACAGAGCAAAGATATCGGTAAAATCTCTAAGAAATCCTATTAGAATCAGTTTAACACAGTCTTCAGACAAAAAATGCTAACAAAAATCATAGTATTGTTATATACTGCACTTTTGTGTCTGGAAAAATAGTTCAAAAGTCCAAACAGTTAAAGTCATTCACCACTTGGGCTATATACTGCAATACACATACGGTATCAAAAGGCAACCAAATGCATAATACACTAACTACATCATACTCTTAGTAGTGGAAGACATTTTTATCCTTGATGACTTGTGAAGTGGACATGCTTCCTGATCAAAACTCCTAATACTCCTTATAGGTGTAGCTGAATAACTTTTTTATTTCTTCTTTGCCATTTGGGTAGGGAAAAGGAAAACAGTTCCTGTCCCAAGACATAGTTTTGCCTATTAGAAATGTCTAAAGAGGATAATTAAAAAAAATAAATAAATCACCATTTTATTTAACAATCTTTCTGAATTGTTGACATTACACTGACAAAGGAAGCTTTGGAATCCCTACTGCTTGCCCAAACAATTAATGGCTATGCAGAATTGTTCTAACTTCTCTGTCTTCTCCCTCTCAACTCTGATCTTTCAAAAGAGCTTTTGGGGCATATTCCAGAATGGTACTGTCCTGTGGGACAGATTCTACAGTTAATTTCAAAAAGTTTGCATCAGGCTAGCCCTTCTAAACAGACACTACAAAAAGTACAAGCACTTTTCCTAAGATTTCTGCGGTTTCAATATCAGATGGAAGGTCCTGCCTTATTGAGAATGAAGGGTTACAAACAAAGCTAAAGATAACGGTAGCAGTATAGAATAGAATTCTAGCTACTACAGCTCAGCTACTAAGTTGTATGCTGAATATTTATTCACTGCCTACTGTATGCTGCTCTAGTGCCAGCACTATTAAAGCTGTCCACTTAGCACCAGTCATAGATTTAGGCACGGACCTGTTCCTCCACTGACGCACTTACTGTTTAATTAATGACAATTTATATTGTATGAATTAAATAAAACAGATGTCACCAAACTGCACTACTAAGGTCTTGCATGCTATTGCAAGAGCATGCTTCATAAAGAGCACACAAAGCAAAATAAAGAATTACATTTTTCGTATTAAAAATAAATTAAAACAGAAATATAAATACAGAGCTGTATTAAAATTTGGGTTTGAATTTTTTAAAAAAGCATCAGCCCAGTACAACTCACAGAACTACAATGTACGACACAAGACGGGGATGATACCACAGACACCACAGACATGGAACAGCATGTGTTGGTGTTAAAACTTACAGGCACGTAAACTGGTGGAGCAATCATTAACAGAGACAGAAGAAAGTGGGAAGGCTCTCTCAAGGGTGTCCATGTTACTATGTACACTGCCTGACATGCAAGAGCAGTCACGCTCAGAGCGTCCGCAATCAAAACAACATGCCAGTTTCATTCTCTTGTAGATGGACATCTTGGCTATAACCATGTGTTGGATGGGAGGAGAGGAAGAGCAGCAGGTTAATGGCAAGGTTATATATATAACAAGGCAGCTGGAAGGTAATTTAAGGGATTTAATACAGGCCTTAGTTTATGTTAACAGTCTTGACCCAGGAAAAAAAATGCAATGAGATTATTGATAACACTTTGGCTGTACATTAAAAGTAGGGCAAAAGATAAATTGCTCTTTATTTCTGTTCAGTCTTATAGGGTGACCGCAGACATGGGGAAGAATTACTGTTTACAGTCAAGTGTTTGGATCAAAAAAAACCCATAGTAAAAGCAGAGAATCCTAAGAATATAATTTTCCCTTGGCACATTTAATACTACTGGACTAAAATGAAAAGAGAAAACTGAAGTTGCTAATCCATTAGATATTTTTGGCCTATCCTGCTTCCTGTAAAAATCAAAGACTTTTATATATCTCTATATATATGTATGTATACACACACACATACACATATAGTCTTACATACGCTCACACACACATACACATTATACACATACATACATATATATACACATATATAAATATATTTATTCTTAAACATATGCTAATACTTTCTCTGTATTAAGCTGTGCCAGGGAACTCCTCTATTGCAATAAATTACACATTACTAAAGAGTTACAAGATGTTCATAAAATTTTCTGAAAAATTTACTTCATTTACATTATATCTTCAGGAATTCAAATTAACTCTTGACAGAATACCGAAATTTGCCCATATAAGAGACACAACTAATAATGGTAAATATGCTTGACATTAAAATCAGTTCACAAATAAGGCATCACCAAAAGCACACAGAGCATTGGTCCACTGAAACATGCTGAACCAATCATTGGCATGTTTTCTGCTCTGGATTCAAAGGTAGATCGAAAACGAAATAACTGAATGTTGAATTAGAGGATAATTCCGAAAGGAGTGCCAGGTTAGAATAGAACATTTTATAGCCTGCAGTCATCCAAATGTCCTTGTTATATATTTCTAGAAATATACAGCATCATATTTTATAAACTCACGCATAATTACCTGAATCACAGGTGCATTTAAGTCTGAAGAAATGCAAAGGCCACCTAGATTGTTTCACATGTTGCACTGAACCAACACTTTTGGTAATGGTTTAGATTGAACTGACTCAATTATACTAAAAACAAAACAGAACACTGACAGGCAAAAACAAAACCTTAAAAGCAAATGCAGAAAAAAGGTAATGTTTCTCTGGCCTGTGCCTTCAGTTTAGGATGTCTTTTTTGCATTATGGTAATGACATTAAATTTTTTTTAATTTTTTTTTCCCAGTTTCTTAATGCCACAGTCACCAGTGAAGAGGGATTGAAATCGCTCAAATGGGTCAAGTCCTGTTCTAAGGCCTTGATGACTTGCCATACAGTATACTTGTCAAGCAAGGGTAACATTATGATTGTGGAAAACAGGCATTGAGGGAGATGAATGAGTGATCTCTTCAGCAGCGACTCCATTCCTCTAAAACTTTGCTCACATGACTAATGCCATGTTCTTTTAGCATCCTAGTAGAGTTATCTTAGAGCTGTTCAGAAAGTCATCATGCAGCATCAGGCTTGTTCATTGCATGGTACATCATTCCTCAGAGCTTGGCTAGAAGGTTTCCACTGCAGCTTTTGATGCATACACATTCAAACTACACAGAAAATTCAAAACAGCATTTATTTTCCCACGGTTTCCCTCTGTCTAACTCTTCCCAACATACTCTTTAAAATTGAACGGTTGGGCAGAAAAAGAAAACTGAAATATGTTACCAAAAATGTGGAATTCTTGCCGTTATGCCTATTTGATTATTTTCACTTTAAGGAAATGAAAGAAAAATAAAGGGTATTTGTGAGACAGGCTAACAGTAAGGGAGGTAAAAGGCAGGCCCATTTTGTTTTAATTATAGCTGTTTTGAAGGACTTTTTCTAATCAAATGCTGTAGTAAAACACACTGCTCAGAAATTCTCAACTGCTATGTCATTGGTTAGTAACAGTCCCTGGTTTTCATTTACTTGTAGCCATATCTTGTCAACAGTCAATAACAGGATAGGACACATTGATGAAAATTAAAAGAAATCATCCTTAAGGACAAAGAGGGTTGGGAAGGAAAACTTTTTGTACCATTTTCATCAGACTTAAACAAATGAAGTGGGAAATTTAAGCCCTTCTGTTCAATAGGGGAAGGACTCCATTGCGCTTCTCAAAAGCAAGGCCCTTTCAGGGACTGTTTTTAACTATTATTATCGGTTGTTCTGGAGATCATGCATCATTTTAATATTTCGCATCATTAACATGCAGGAAACAGGCTTGGACCTGGAAATATAAGTAGCAGAAAGGACTTGCTATAAGGGTTTCAATGAGTATATAAGCAACTGCATATCAGAGCAATACATTTTGGAAAGAAAACATGCTGTTACTCTTCATTCCTTTTATACAGTCATTGTTACATTCATACCAAATACAATAGTTAATTTCTTTTAAATAAAACAAAACATGGATTATCAGTAGGGAAGACTAGTGACAAGATCAAAGACAAGACAGAAATGATTTTAAATGGTTCAGCCACACACATACCATTTCCTATAAAAATTCATAAACATTAACAAAAAATGGGAGTCATCAGAGAGACAGGGGGACCTTAAGAACAGCCTCTGGGTGGGTGTTAAATTCATTTGACACCTGTAGCACCTGTATAAGAATCAACTAATTTCTATTCATAGAAATGTTATGGATGTTGAATAGAACTGTTAATTGTAACTAGTGAAAATGTAAGTTGGGACATAAAGAAAAATCACTTCCCTATTTTCAATTGAAAAATAAATGGAAAAAAAGGAAGATCAGATTCTTCTACTTAGTATGATGACAATCCCACAGCATTTGTAAAATGAATTAGTAAAAATATCAGGGAAAGTTATCATGGACATTGAAATCAGACTACTTAAATAGTTTACTGACAAAACAAGGTATATATGAACTAGTCATTTTCTGATCTCTTCAGAGCAAAAGGAAAACAAAAAATTCTGACAATTGTTTATAAAGTAAATAAATACTTTTAAAAATTTTTTTGTTGCAATTTTTCTCAGAAGGCAATAGACTTCTATTCTAATAAGGAAGGCACGTGCCTTGGATGTCTAAGCTTCTAGCAGTACCTTGTTTTCTGATCTCAAAAATTCAAAAAGTCCAGTCAAAATTTCTAGATTGTCTGGATCTGAGGTGTTACCTAGAGTTCACAAACAGTGATGGGAAATATTTCCAGCTGCAAAAATAAGCAAAGGAAACTGCAGATTATTCTCTACCTAAGACGTCAAGGAACAGCCCCATTTTTAATTTTTTTAATTTTTTTTTTTTTTTTAAAGCAAGCAGAACAAAGTATCCCTTCATCTTTGCAGATTTATTTTTTTTTAAAACCATACAGTCTACCCAATTCTTGTATTCCACCCATCACTAGAGCAGTTTTCCTTGTGACCTCAGCGGTAACAAAAAGTAGATCTACGAGGACATCTAGTGGATCTCTATGAGATAACAGCTGGTTAAGAAGATTATGAACTGGAGGTTTCTTGACCAGCAAATGGTAAAAAGAGGTCCCACTACACTTAAGAATTGAAATGCATACAGTGTCATTTCAATTCATCAAGTTCTCATGATCCACACTACGAGTAAAATAACAGCAGCATTAAAGGACGACCAGACTGATTTGATCGCCTTTTAGCAATGCTGGTTAGCATCATGAGACTGAAATACTGAAAGGACTTCCTCAGCACAATTTCAGTTTCCTGAAAAATACAGCAGCATATTTTAAACTGTTTGTGAGAATTTATTTTCTCTTAACACAACCAGCAAAGCTATGTCTTCATTATTTAATTTCTACAGAACAACTTCAAGACCACCAAGTCAGCTTGTTCACTATTGTGCAATTTTTTGCTATCGAAGGCAATTGTTTAGTTGTTTGCTTAAATTTATGCAGTGCTGTTCTTTGTCAAAACTGTAGAAACAGCAGGTGACCTGAGTGAACATTTTGCCCTATTTTAGTAGCTATAAGAATGATTCACGGGTTTTGAAGTAATGGCACATTTATAGACCAATTCATTTTAATTTTCAAATCTGGTCATGACCTTTCCTTCATTACCTTAAAGACGACTCTCAGCCAGTGTACTCTGAAAGATAACTAACTGCATTTCTGAACAAACTGAAGCTATTGGGGAAATGGAATAAACCACAAGTCAAAGCAACATGACCTTTTCTTTTTTAATACTCTCTTAGCATGAAGAGATCTTTTATTTGTTTACTTATTACAATTTAAACTAATTTCTCTGATCCAGAAAGGCCTGAACTTAGGAACATATTTAAAATAAATACATTGTTTCAAATGAATCTAAATTACTTCCAATATTCTGCCTCAAAGTCAACAGAATTCGTCCTTTTATCCTTAGAAATTAGTTTCTTTCTGGTTTATTATTAAGTATTGCTTCTTATCATATTGACCTGTTTCACAATCTGCATTTCTGTGCTGCCCCATCTTTCTGCTGTGCCATTCTATTGGCTGAAAATAGCTCTTTGGAGAAATTTCTGTCCTCAGTTTGAATGCTTTCTACCACAACAAGATTTCAATCCTTTAATGTAATTTGCAGGCACTACAATAAGATAAATAGTAAATAATGATACTCACAATGAAGGCCATCACAATTCCAAGATGGCTAGGACTTTATCATGCAACTCCAGGAGTCGCAAATTTTCCTTGATTCTTTGCAAGATGCTATGGTGTGTACAGCTCAGAGGGCAAAAATATCTCAAATCTGATTAAGACCTGAAGTGTTAATACACAATAAATTTGGAATATCTGGTGAAATGTTGAAAAAGTCTCATAGCTTCACTTATTTAGAAAAGCTGCCGTTACATGGTATGGTTAGCAGCCTCGATCTGGTAGAGTAATGCCTCACTGCAGCTATGAAATACTCGATCCCTCTTGCTGTTTGAAAGAACAAGCCCATATAATCCCAACACTGCCCTATCATCAGCACATTTATTTGCAGTGCTTGTATTTCTAAGCAGCAAATTCTTTCCATGTCCCAAATGCTGTGTTTATTTAAACTATCACAACTGTACACACTAAAAGTGGCTGAGAGACTTCATAGATTCTGCACACTTTCAAGTGGTATGACCTAGATTGACATGAAGTGGTCTATAAAGTTCATATTCTATATATAATAATAATAATAATGTAAAACTTTACAGCTTAGGTACTGAAAAGTCAGTGTGGCTCTACTCACGCAATTAATTTCAAAACAAGCAAGCTGGGGAAAACAATCACTGTAGCTTGTTTCCTGTTGAAGGTACCTGTAGGTTTATATATTAGTCAGCTATTTAATTAATTGTCTGGCTTTACCCCCATCTCCTTTTTCTTTCTCTCTC
>VXBL01001518.1:1224276-1248896 GCA_013400195.1 Aramus guarauna | reverse complement strand
TTTTTTTTTTTTAAAGACTGTCTAGCACCCTGGGCCAATTTTTCAGCCTGGTCCCAACTAGGACTTAAATTTGGATACAATGAGCTATTGTAATTAGATCAATGTGACAATAACATCAGATGTGCTATTTACAAAAAAAACCAAAACCAAAACAACCAATAACAGAAAGAGAAAATCCTCTCAAAATAAGTTCCCAAAGGAACACATAAATTAAAGAACTGAAATAATCTTGATTCAGATTATTTTTTTTTTGTCTTTTATATCAGAATAGAGCAGAACCATTTCAGTTTTGAACAGACAAAAGCCAAAATTTCAAACAAAATTACGCAATTAACAAGGTGAACCATCTAGGTTTCCATTTGATGCTTTTGGTTATGAACTACTCTTGTATCAAATGGCTCACCACTAGGTGAAGCACAAGGAGAACTAAGGAAGTGAGAAAGATTAAACATTTGACTGTAGATGAGATTAAAACAAAATTCCAGTTTAATAAATATGCATTAGACTGCCCACAGGAGAGTTTATCATGCCTGTCAATTCCACATGTCATATAAGGCTGTTGTGACACATTTCATGAGGATCACGCAGCTGGTCTCTAGCTGGACAGTTATATTTTCCTAGGATTCTTCCTGGCATAATAAATTAAAAATACTTTTTAATCTGCTGAAATTTCCCTGTACTTATCCATATTCAGGACATGTCAGCTCCACGCCTATCTTCCAAACCCCCTCTCCTTGCATACTGCTCAACAGAAATTGACAGTAAGAACCAAAGGTGCCACTTTTACAACCACCCATGGATTTTGCCGACAGTACTGTTCAGAGATTTAGGATGGTTGGATTGCTACAACAGTATGGAGGTCACTAGAACAGAACAATCTGCAGTTCAAAATATAAAAAGAAAAATAAACATCAGTACATAGCTTCTGACAGTTCAGCTAGGATGATCGCTACTTGTTCTCCTTAGATTAGTGTCCACCACAGGTGGAATTATATTAAAGAAAATGTTCAGAAATATGAACTAGATGCCTAATTCAAATAGTTACAAATTTATCTAAGTTATTTTATACCTCTGAATAATGGCCCAGGTAAAGAGGCCCATCAGGAGAAAGGCAGCATGTCTAGCATATGAGATATGGACCAGAGAATACAAATTTAAATTTGTAGTAAGACCTCACTGAATGTTATTAACATTTCTAAAATCAAGATAGCATGCAAGCTACCGATGGAAGATATAAGTCCTAAATGTAGCAGACTTAATTTCTCTTCCAGGAAGAATACTCTTTCAGACTGTGAAATTGTCTTACTATTTCCAAAAAGCAAAATGTAAAATGAAAGCGCCTTCTCTGAGTGTTTGTAATCTTTGCTGCAGAGTCTGGTTTTCAAAATATTCACCTTCCAACAAAAAGAAAACAAACTTCCTCCAAGGAAATGAGAATAAAATATTTTTCAAACCATGAGTCAATGTCAAGACATAAGCAAGGAGGAGAAAACTACCTCCAATTTTGACAATTTCTCCCCAATCGAGCTGTAAGACCCTCTATTGAACAAGAATCCACTATCACAAATGTTCCCTCACAAAACTTCATGATATGAATTGGACATAGTTCATTTCTACAGATCACATGTCTGAAGTCCACTGCAGGACAAATGTCCTGAAAAGTACCTTCAATCCCATGCACAAAGTCAAGAGCAAATACCTAAACTGATTGCTGTAATAAAATTATCCTTCTGTATAACTGGGTTAAATTAAGTGGATCTGAAGTAGGTGGATTTCTGATGTTAGTACTAACATGCAAATGGATAAAGAATAATAAAGATGCAATTGATATAGCTTGTATTATATTTAAATACTCAATATTTTATATGAAGCTATTTACCTAGGCATAGTTGTTTCTAATGCGAAGCTATTGTTCTAAAAATGTAAAAGTACTTCTAGCAAGTAGAGTAATCAAACATTGCATGTTATATTTCATTGTGAAATATATATATTTGATAAATATGAATAGCTTTAGTCTAATGAGCTGAAATTTCTCCATTAACATGTAACACAAAACCAGAATAATTTAATATGAATTTCAGGTATAGAACATGTTTAATTTTGCTTTACTAAAAATCCTTCCCCCCCCAAGACTTGAACTTTAGAACATTTTTCTGATCTGATCCATAGCTCCAAAGGGTGAAATCATCACTTTGCATATTTGGTTTTTAGTTGAAACATATCTGATAATCATTTGCTTTGAACAGAACAGCTAAAAACTGTGGTAAGGGAGGCAGCACATTTCTAAACAAAGCCTTCTGCAAAAACCAAGGTAGAATTGGGAATTTTGTCTCAGTTTGCTATTAGATAAAATGTGCTAGATGAATGATGTGTAAATTTTCTCTAAACACATTAATAACAGTCAACTTCTCCCTGTTAAAAATGCTATGCCAAGTAATTTTTACTTACAGTCTGAAATAATTCCATAGGATAGTGTAAAATGCCTTATAAATGGAAAAAAAACCAAAAACCCAAAGCCTAGCATCTCGGTAAAGGAAGGTGAAGACAGTTCTGAATATTCAAACGGAGAAAAGCGCCAGAGAGGAAAAGATCTACCTGCTGAAAGGCAGCGTATGTGAGGCAATGCTGGATGTAAATATTCCACAAAGCTGGTGCTAGAAATATGAGAGGTCAGAACTGCTGTTCTGTACGCTTCACCTAGCCAAAAACTATATTAGCTATTTCAAATAAAAGAGAATTCAAGTTCTCAGTGATTTCACTGTTTTCATGTTTTGATTTTCTTTAAATATTCATGGCAAACAGGCACTGCTTAAATATTATTTTCAGTGTAATTTAATCATAAAAAGCTTAGGATTTAGTAAAGGTTACAACTTGAATATTTCACCATCCTAAGTATAGGAGTTAGTTAAAATATCTACCTCAAGGAGAACAACAAGTAAAAATCAGATTCTTGATAGCATGACTTTCAACAAAACTACAAATTATGAGGAAACACTCAGCTGCAAATATTCAATTTCTATTTTTTTTTTAAATTTTACAGACATTGAATAATTATTTAAAAAAAAAAATCTCACATTGCTCTTTTATTCCTTCCAAGCATATTATAATCCTAACAAACAAGAGTACACATCTTTGGTCTTAAACACAATACCATAAACCCCCTTTTCATTCAACCGAAATCTAATACAGCCAAGTACAACAAAACAGTGCAGTTGTCTACAATGGTTGGGATATACTGCCCTGCTGTAGTTTGATTTATTATTATGAGCCCATAGAGTATGTAGTTCCAGTAAAGAAAAATGACAAGAACATAAATAATATTCTGCTAATGCAATTACTGAATGAATACAGTAGTTTGCTCACTGAATGAATACAGTAGCTTGCTCACATCAAATACTTGCTATAGTCTATGTAAGAACAAACTACTCTAAACCTGAAAGTTGGACAAAACTGTAATAATCTCTGTCCTCTCTCAAAGTAATTCCACTGAGACTAATTATAGAGAAATCAGATCAAAATATTTTCATTTTCTAGTAGGAATCAGGAGAAAAACATCCTCTTCATTTCTTTTCACATCTGCTGTACAATTATTTCATTTCCCTGATATTTAGGACTGTAGTGAAGAAAATGGCATGCATACATGGTTGGTTCACTAGAGTACCAACTCAATTCCCATTGAGAATCTTTAAACAGATAATAATGAAAATTAGGTGGGGCGTTTACACTGTAAAGAAAAAACAGAAATTAAATACTATATGTTTAAATTTAAAGATAAAAATATATTAATTACCTTTTTACTTCTTTGGCATCACTTGCAATGAAGAATCCTAAAGTACCTTCTTGAATCTTGACGTGGTTTCCAGGATTGATTAATATACTGCTCAGTGAAACAAGAACAAAAACAACAAAACCATAAGTTTAAATTACTTTTAACTGAATGTTCCAAAATAGCTTTATTTGGTTCTGTTATAGGGGACCCACTAGTTAGGAAAGGCTGCAAGGAAATTTTAAGCCATTCTTCCTTGAAATTTCCAATCAAATAACAGTTTTACATGCTTTTTACAAAAAAATGAAGTTTGAGACAGTCACATGCCTCAGCCTATAATCATATTATTTAAGTGTTTACATCAGTTTTCTTGGTTTTGCATTAAATATAGACTACACAAAATAACAAAGCCTCTAGAAACATGATGTGTGAAGCTGAGTGTTTCAGCTTTCTTGGTCTGTCATGCAAAGTGGTGAAAAATTCACAATATGGTGAAAAGGAAAGAACCAGCAACCACCACTCAATAACAATACAAAATATCTTTTATGAAGCAAAACCCTTTGATGCAAATTTTGGCCAATTTCTAGTGAAACAGAATGTTAATGGGACCCCTATCTGGACATATAATATTATTGTTTAAAATAATAAATACACACATACACTCAAGGGGAATGGTACAAGACAACCAGTCACGATAGCTGAAAAAAACATAAAATGAATAGAAGATTTTTAAAACACTGCTATGCAGCCATGGAAGAACAAAAATAACCCAACCACACTGATAGAACAGCCTGAGCTAAATTTGATGAAGGAAATTATAAACTGCTACCAAGAAGTGAGGTACTCCATGTCTCTCTACAAAATATCTTTTTTTATTTTCATAATAATTTAACACTACATTTTAGGTAAGGCAATTTGCAAAGTACCATGCTAAATATGTATATACAGATATAGATATAAATATATTCTCCAATAAGTTTTATTAACATGTAATACAACTAAGCTTTATTAACATGTAATACAACTACGCTTTTGACTTGCTAAAACTTAATAAAGCTTGTCAAAAGTTTTGTCTCTTTTGTCTTTTATTAAAGCTGAGCCTTTGTAAGTCAAAATGTAGTAAAGGCATACGTATGCAATTTACAGTAAAGACTACCAGCAATTTAAACGCTTGTGGATTTAGCAAAAATTGATTTTTGGGGAAGTGTATATTTACAAAAATAAATAAACCACAATTCTGAACAGACATACATTACTAAAATTTGAAGGTCAAAAATCTTTCATGTTATTGTTAGGAGGGAAAACGTGTCTCAGCAGATCTCTTACTCAAGATGTTATTTACTAACTATACATTAGTAATAAATTAGTGTGACAAAAAATATACCTGAAAGCTTTATCATGAGCACATTGTTCTGTGTGATTACACATGCCCACAAGGCCCTATGGAAAGAATATGAAGGCTGCAAAACAGAGTGCTCATGAGTTAAGAATTAAAAGGTTGGTCATGCAGCCATAATGCAGCCCCCATCATGTAGAGGTTACGAAGCAGTTCTTAATTTAATAGCCATAAACTACTTTTTTCCTCACAATCTGGAACTGCATTCAGTGGTGTTTTACTGCCATTACTCCAGGCATGGCTTCATGTAGTTTATCTTTCTTTAAAATCAGCATCACATTTTTCTTACGTGTTTTTCTGCAGTGTTCATCACTATAGCATGCAGAAGATTCACAAATACATAATTTATATTACAAGGAGAATGAAGATATAGTATTATCCCATTTTACAGATGAGAGATTAAGTCACTATGAGATATAGTAGCTATTAATTTGGGATGCCTAGAGGCCATTTTTTTGTAAGTATTTAGCATTGTGTAGCTCCATATAAACCTTCTAAGGACTTTTTCTGTAAGTTGCTCAGCATTTCCAAAAGCCCAGCCTCTGGTTCTCAAAATAATACTTACTTAATCAAAAGTCATCTGTAAAAGGTTTCATTTAAATTATTAGCTCGCTGTCACCCAGATATTCTGTGGCAGAGGCTAGAACAGAAATTAAATCTCAAGGAAAGCATTTACCCAAATATCCTTCCTTTTCCTTCATTCACAGTTTCAAGCTTTGCAACAAAAAGGAAAGGAGAACTACAGAAAATGGAAGTCATCACCACAGAAAGTAGGTTCATCTCCACAGCACACTTCAGCAGTGTTGCAAAAAATGAAATGTGATGGTGTAAATAACATCTACATTATGCACACAGATAAAGGGGATGAATTAAAGTTGCACAGCTAACCTTCACACTTGATATTTCTTTGTCAGTGTGTTGGGTTTAATGGTTGCACTTGCAACCAAAACTTTTACTAATGCAGTTTTAAAATGCAATTTCACAGGTTTTAAAATGGAATAAAACAGATAGGAAAAAACCCAAACAATCTCACAAGAAGTTCTTATTATGAAACCAGTCACTGAAGTCACAAACAGGCTGGAAAATTTAGATTCTTGCACAAACTTTTGTCACTTGAGCCAACAGACAACTTACTAGCTGTTACAGAGATACCTTAACAGGCCATCACTAACGGAGACATACACTCTACCAGTACATGCACAAAAAAAGTTGAGACTGGCCTATCTTAACCCTGTGAGCCTAAATCAGTCACTTCTCAAGAACCAGGAGAGAATATTTCTGCCGCTAATTCTCCAACGACTTTCTGCCAAAACTTTCTATCGTGTCCATAACCGCATCCATGTTTCAGTCTCCACCTTTCTTTTTCCCCGTCTGCTAATCCTTAATCTGTCATGATGCTGAAAATTTAGCTGGTAAAGTAAAAAATCTTCTACAGATGCTAGTCTCAATTATTTCTACTTGTGAAACACTGTTCCTTCTAAAATATGTGAAGACTTGTAATATGGTGAAGTTTGGATATTTTTCTTAGGTACAAATGGGTACTGCTCTGTCAGAAAAATACTTTTTGTCCTTATTTTTCTCTTTGCCCTTAATCACAGAAGTATTACAGCTTTTCAGTGAAAACAGATGAACACAGTTCTTTACATAGACCCACCTTTTTTTTTTTTCCTCATCACATTCTTGGAGAGAGATAAACCATACCCAAACAGTAGAAAATCCTACCAGAAGTTCAACAACCCAAACTCCACAAGCTGAAGTAACCAGTAGATATATAAATGTTCACTCCCCTTCACAGAACTTAAAACTTTACAAAAGGAATAAGCAAATGAAGCAGTTCTTTTAAGAGGCAGTGAACATAAGTTCAAATCAGACGTAACTGGCTTCATTTAGGATGTAATGTATTCTGAGTATGATTTTGTATCTCAAGGTTTTCTGAGACACATGAAACCAATTCAGATGGGTCAGTGCATACACTTTATTTTTGTCAGATCTTATACTTCATTCACATATACTTATTTTCACAAATACAATGTATTTATAGCCACAAAATATAGATGTGATTGCAGTTAATGCAGTATGACCCCAGCAGAAAAATCTTCTGTTGGGAATAAAAATTAATTTGCCCCATCACTGGTATTGGCAGAGTTACAGCAAAGGCTCATAAAGCTTTGGGTTTATATACACACTGATATTTAACCAGAGCAAAATCATGAGCAATTTCTATTGAGTCTATATAGATTTAATAAATATGCTGCTTATTAAAGCAGCAATTGAATTATTTCTTATGAGACCTGCAGTGTCATTAGCTAAAGTTATGCTTTGATAAGCACTCACTCTAATGTGTACAGCAAGGGAAATGTTTTGAATTAAAAGAATAGAATATAGAGAACAAAGAGGACAGAAAAAAATAAAACAGACTTATGAGCATACAAAGAATGCATCCATCAGTTACTTAGAGATGCATGTATCTCTTTAAGTAGCTCAGGAAAATATGCATATATATCCCCACAGTTGAGAATAAGTACATGGCAAAGTAAATTGGAATTTTAAGAGAGAAAGCTTCAGCTAATGTCTCATTTTTATGTATCTCCAAGGCTAGGGAGTTTTGCAGATATAGGAAGATGTAGGAAAAGGGAAAAAAGGACAGAAACTCATTACGTTTAATAGCAATATATACAGCTACGCCTTTTGCATTCTGTGCCACACACTGGAAAAAAATGCTGTTGAAAATTACATCCCTGATTTTTCCAAATACATGTTTTAAAAAAATAAATTTATATTTTCTGATAATGTCCCAAATCAGCTCATGAAATCAAGCAAGGAATGCCAAATACTTTAAACCCTTCTAAGATCTTGATCAAATTTGGTAATTTTATAACATTTCTAGTTTAGGTTACCCCAGCAACTAATCAAGTACTAGCAAGCTCAAAAAACTTCTAGTCATAATTTCCTCAACAATTCCAGCTCCAGAAATATATTCCCCAGGACAAAGCTTTTCATGACAAGGCTCACATATCACTGTGAAAAAAAAGATTATCTTTTGACTTGCTTGCTCCTTCATGCACGAACATTTAGAATACCTGGCAATTACAGCCATGTAAATTGAATATGTGTAAATTAAATATTATTTAATGTGTTGAATTGGATTTTAATGTACTTCACCAGCATGAACATAGGAGAAGCCAGTTCCATTAGCCTATGATAATATAACAATTTGTAAGCCATTTGTAGTTTGGAAATCTCTGTTTTACACTTATCCGATGTCTAGCAAAACTTAGTCCATATGCTTAGCAAGATTCACTAGGCAATTAGATGCAAGATCATGCATCTAAAAACAAAGAACATGTCTCACATCAAAAATGCAGAAATTGCCCTTGAATTCAGTTGTACCCTCAGGAATCATAGAATGAACCATAGAATGGTTTGGGTTGGAAGGGACCTTTAAAGATCATTTAGTTCCACTCCCCCCCCATCATGGTAATGGATATTTTTCACTAGAACAGAACAACCAAAGCCCCATCCAACTTGACAATGAACACTTAAAGCTAAAGAAAGAAACAGGAACAATAGTATCTGTACAGTTGAAAATGAGTTCCCAGACTGACTGAAATATAAGCAGGTGAAGCACAAATGGGCACTAGTGCATATTTGAGATGCACAGTTCAAAAAAAAATGAAAAATTCAGATATGGTCAGAAAAATTCCAGACAAATGCTTATGGATCTCTTTACACAGATTGTTTAACAAAAAGTTAAGGTAAGACATGATGACTTATTCATAGGTCAGTGGAGAATAGGTATCTGTTAGTAACTCTGGCAATGTGTTAATTGTGATCAATTCACTCGCTTGCTCCACTCCATCTTTCAGATGTTTCAGATGTTTAAGTATACATGCTACATATAAATATCTGCTCATCCATTCTTATTTACCTGAAACTAGCCCTGAACACGAGCATTGCTCAATACCTTTTCAGTAATTCATGGATAATTGGCTGCACAATACAACAATATTATGACCTAGATAAAGAACACCATATTATGTCTTCCCTTAAAGCATTAAAAGTGAGCTATGGTTTTTATTACTAATTGCAGGTATTCCATGCTGAACTTAAAGGTATTTGATGGAGAACCTGATAGTTGGAGGTTTGAACTGTAGGACAATTTGTGAACTGACACTTTGGAGCAGGACTAATTCCCTCCAACTATTTATTTTTTATTCATTTCTGCTGTGGCTGATTTGTCTCCCGCTTTGAAATACCACACATGTTGGACTCAAATTATGTTTCTTGGGTTGAAACAGCATTAGAAAAGTTGATGGCTGATATCTTCTCAAGTTATTAGAATATATAAAACAAGATTTCTAATAAAGCTTCAGTGTACAAAAATTTCAGTAGAAGATGGAAAATATTTCCTGTAGCTTTCTATAATATTCAGCTACCTTCTATGTGAACCACATGGAAAAAACAACCAATCAGCTTTCAAGTTTGAACCATCGCTACACTATATGCATTTATTGGCAGGCCACTTACTAAGTGGCAGGCTCTACAATTTGCTTTGCACAGCTTGAAACTGAGTAGGTTTCCATTACTGCTGAAGTTGTAAATGGATGTAACTGTGAACTCTTAATCTAGACATAGCATTTATACAGTAGATAACTCTCAGATTTGTATAAAACTGTCAGTCTTCTCTGAGAAAAAAATGAGGGATCTTATTAAGATGGAAGAGGTGCAGTAAAGGTCTTAAAATTGAGCTGACAAAGGCATGTGGAGATGCCCAAGTACAGCACAGAAAATAGGGTAACAACATTTTTGCAGCCCTATATGAAGACCAAAAACTGGAAGACATAGATAAGGTCAATCAGTAGAGAAGTACACTGGAAGAATTGTTTTATGAATTTTCCTTGTCAGCAGCCTCAGTTATGTACTATTCTTGTTTGTTCTTACTTTCAAGGTTACATATTAGACAGGACTGAAGGTGGGATTCATCTCATCTTAGAATAGAAGCTGCTTTCAATAACTGTCTCTCTCTTCCCTTGCAATCATGGACTAAGTCTGGATAACTGAAAGGAGATTAGATATCTAAAGTTTAGATTGATATAGTTAGGTGAGATGAATCCCATTATCAGTGACCAGTTGACCAGTTCATCCCTGCATCAAGAACACTTGTCTGATTCAGTAACGNTTTTTTTAAGATTTATGGCTACCCTTGTAACTGCCATCATCCTTGTCTAGAAAAAGAAAAGATCAATTGTTGAATTTAATGTAACACAAACAGCAAAAGTTTGACTAAACAGATGACAAAAGCTGTAACAACTCTGTTTTAAACCTTGTGGTAGATGTACTGTACCATTCCCCATGCGACTGAAACAGTAGCAATATCATCTAGTAATCAGGAAGATATAATATTGTTTAAGTACTATTAATACATTATCTAAAACAAGACTATGTGGTATTACTGACTATAGCTACCACATTTTTAAATAAAACCAGCTATTATTCTTGATTGTTTCATGCCATGCCCAGATGAAATGCACCACTATTAGCATAATAAAATGCTTTTAAAATGTGCCATGTCATTCACACAACTATAGAATTAGAATTACAAAATTAGTTTGAGACGCTATTTTTTGTTTCAGGGTATTTTTTGAAGTGGAGTGTGAGGGTAAGTGCACAAATCCCACAGTGGGAGTTGCGTGCATACCAGCTTCACACTGATTGTAACTCATAAGTATTGCTTCTTTCTTCTGGGCTCTATCATGGACGTTAATTCAAATCCATATTGCTCTACACAGAAAAATCCAGTAAGACACTAAAAAGAATACAAGGCCAAAGACACAGTGCACATTACATGCTATCGTATATTAAAGCTTAATTACTACAAGCATATAAAAGGTTGCTCCCAGGAGTTAAGTTCTTTACAATAGCAACTACTAAGTCATGGTCTACAGGATATGCATAAGGTATTTTATTGGGGCATAGTCCAAAATAGTTCAACGGTGCTGGTAAATTCAATACACTTTGAAACAATTAAATTATTCCTTCTGGTTCCAGAAGTGATTGATTATCAGTACAATGAAGCAGCAGAGTATACTTTATTCTGGGAGCAAGCAACTTCACTTGGTACAACACTTCTTCATATTGCTCATCATGCCAGCGTTAACATGCCTTCACCACATGATAATATATACTTAAAAGCAAGAAGCAAAGTAGAGGTGCAACAACTGCAGATCCTTGAAGATGCTAAGTGTTGCAGTAACTTCTCTGCAGTTGGATCATATCAATAATGCCAAACTGTCAGGAAGCCACCTCTCTTTTCACACATCTACTCAGAAACCACAGGAGAATAAAACTAAAAATCAAATAAATATAACACACACAACAGAACAGACATGGAAATAAAGTTTGGAGAGAATGATGGAGGAATTGATATGTCTGGACAACGAGAATGGGTCTCCAAAGAGCACCACTGTCAGTCAGACAGACTGCAATAGCAATTAGAAAAACAAAGCTGCGAGGGGGAAGAGAGATAAGGAGAGGACAGCATATGGAAGAGCACATCTTATTTACTTTCCTCCAAACCAATAGCAGCAAGATAGAATGTAGACTAGAGGGGCTCACAACATGGTATACCAAAAGAAAATGCAAAACATGCCATCTCAAAGGAAACCAAAACAGAAAAACAAATACATTCAGTAACAATTTCATAAATGATCTTGATAAATGTCATTAAAATGAATGTGACACATAGTACAAACTATTCATGGTACTTTCACTGGAACAGTACAATAGCTTTAATGAGTACTGTATTATGAAAAACGGGGCTCAAAATAGGACCAGCAATGCAAAGAATCAGGTATCTGGTTGTTAATGGAAGGTGAGACTACAAGAGAACATGAACTACTGTACTGTAAGACGTGTTTTGAAGGAACACTCTGGGAAAAGAAGGACATCAATGAAGGTGTGAATATGGAGACAATATGGCAGCACAAGGGCTGATATAGACGAAGTATACATCGTCACGATACAGTACAAATGAAAAAAAGAGGAAGACAGATGTTAACAGTAAAGTCTGCTTTTCAGATGCCACAATCTGATACACCAATGACTCTACAAAGTGGGGGGTGGGGGGAGAGAGAGAAAAAAAAAAAAGAAGCCTAAAAAACTTAGACTGTTTTATTTTGTACTTCCTGCAAAGAAGTTAGTGCGTGAGTCACATGAACCAATGGAGAGACAAAATGCTATTCTCTCTCCTCTTTGAGTTTGGGGGCTCATATATAAATATACACACAGATATATATATATATAGACAGATTAATATATATATGTATATATGTGTGTGCATATACAGAGAAAGATAGACAAAGATGTTATCTTCCTGTGTTCTTGGCAAGGAATTAGTCCTGAAGTTAGAAGGAGTGGAGGTAGGATTGAGGTTGGAAGGAAAGGTAACGAAGAGGGCATACCGCTTTCGGCTTCTGCAAACGACAAGAAAAAAATTGCAAATCAAACACTTTGATAAGAGATCAACTGACACCAAAGCAAAAGCAAAAAAACCCTTTATTTAAAAGTCTTCAAGGCTCAAAGGTTTTTCTGCTGAGAATGAGAACAAATATATGGATAGACAAAGAGAAAATTTAACAAGAGGAGTAAACATGGGGTGCAGGAGAGAAGAATCCTGGTTAGACTTTCCTTCTTGCTTACTCATGTGGAAAAAATAAAAATAAGGGGAAAAAAGGAAGGAAAAATATCTCTAAAAGGGATTTCAGATGAGGAGTTTGAATGTCTGCATTTTGAACTGTTATTTTTTGCTACCTATTCAGCAAGCTCTGTTGGGACATTTTTAGGTTGATGTTCTCCATGTTCCTTTAGCATTTTTTCTACAGAAGAAACAAAATCTCTCTACAATGAACTACGAAAGACCATTTTTTAAGCTAAAGTATTTGGCTTGCATGAGGGACACAAAAACTTATTTGCAAAGTGCTTCCTGCTCTTAATAACTGATCATAATATTTGCAGATACTAATTAGAGATGAAGGAATGGCTAACTCGTATTGCGACCTGGAACTACTAAAGTGCAGACGTTAGTAGCTGGTCAGAAACCCGCTAAATTCAGTCATTTTGTAAACTCAGATGTTTCTTTGATAACTGAGCAGTAATTTAAGCAATATCAAATATATAAATGTAAAGGTAAAAAACAATAATCTAATCATGGCTATTTTAATTAATCCTCAAGATATTCTGATATGAGAAAGTTGCCTAAAAGATAAACATACTATAGATACTTTACCCATTATCTGAAAATGATTTTGTAACTATCATATCTATGACTATATTGCCTATATTTAGGCTTGAAAACTTTTAAATTCTGCTTTCAAGCAATCTCATAAAATCATACATTGTTTTAATTAACAATCTAATACTGTTAAAACTTGTTATCAAGGTGTGCTTACTGTTTTGTGCAGCTTTATTAGGAGTCAGAAAAAAAACCAAAACAACTGCAAGCAGGAAGCTCAGCTACCGCTGACTTGTACGTTAATAGTAGCTTGGCTAGAGTTCTGATGATTTATAATTACTATTGATCTCAAATTCCCTATGGTAGAGTTAACAGAATTTGGCTGTAAATCAGAAAGCTTTAGAAAACTGGCATCTAGGAGACTGCCTGGGAATAAAAAAAAAAAAGTGCATTGGTAAGTTTTATTTATGCCATTCTACATGTAATGAAGACATTAAGAAAGTCAATGAAAATTCTGCCGTTGACTTAAAATGGTACTAGGATTTATCCTCAACCTTAAGGTGAAATTTAGAGAGAGGACTAGGAAATCTAGAATGCCCTCACATTACTTTTAAGAACTGTACTTTTGAGAGCTGCATACACTTCTGAATTCACTTTGCCTTCCTTTATCTCTGAGTGCATAGTGATGAAGGCAGGTGAAACTGATCTTAAAAAGAACCCCCCTGTGTAAGTAAAAAAATCAGATACATAATTTACTTATATAGATGGTCTATTATGACTAGTAACAAAAATTAAACAGATGGGAGTAAGATCTTCTCATCTCTTAGACAGAAAGTATGCTTTGAAAATTTACTTGGCTCCTGAAAATACTGGTCCTGCTATGACACGAAATAATAGCTCTTAATAAAAGGCTGCCATCTAGATAATATTCCACATTTTTATTTATATTTATCGTTGTTGCTCTAAATAGTAAACTATGTAAAACATCCCAATAGTTTTACAAAATATGAATCTAAACTATAATCATAAAATAAATCAGTACATATCTATTGTTGGTCACTCATAAAGAGTGAAAGCTAAAAGGGTACCATAATCAGTTGTCCCTTCACCTTTATGAAGAATTACCAGTGAAGAACTTAAGATATGAAGTAGAATAAAATATTTCCAAAGTCAACATCAACAAACATCATTGGTAAATGACAAATTTTTTTCTTGTTCAAATACAGCTTGCACTTGTAAACCAAGTTATTGTAATTTTTACCTTAATTCCTCATCTTTTCATTTAATAAGATGCAAGGAAACATAAGTATACCTAAGAAGTGAGAAAGTGAAGTTTTGTTCCACTACCTTTCTGATTAGACTAAAAGGCCCCAGCTCAGAAAACCACAAGAGTGTATTTGAGCTGAAGAGCACAGGAACAAGTAGAACAGTAAAGATATGCTGCAGGTAGCGCTGTTCACTGAACAGTGACTATAAAATTATCACTGGTTAATAAAGTCAGTAGATATTACTGTGGATCAGGGTTATATGAAAATGTGAATATCTAGCTTATATGCTCTCCTCTTGTTACATATATATATATTCACAAATCCAGCTGTTAACAACCCTTTCTTAGCATTGTTTCCTGCCATTTTTAGGCTCTCTTTTTTTTTTAATACCAAATCAATTAATTGTGAGCTGTTACCTGTGTGGCTTTAAGTAAAAAGGAATATATGATTGTATCACATTGTGTTACTTTTTATGGGATCCTCTGCATCACCTTGTGATTAAGAACTCAATCCAACTCCCACTGAAGTTAGTGCAAAGAATGATATGGAAGCCATGAATTATCTGTTATTACTGAAAAAGACTGTAATATTAGCACTTACATCAGTAAATGACAACCAAAATAATGACAACCTAAAGTTGGGCAATAATTCTTAGGAGAACCAACAGAAACCAAAAAATTTCTAATATTGGAAATAAAAAATCTGGTAAATAGTTCCACTGCTGTTACTACCATATTTTTCTTTTTTTCTAGGAAGAGATTAAACTATTCAGAGACAAAAGAATAATAAATCATTTGCTTTACATTAGATAATACAGAATGAGATCATTCAATGGAAAAGTATTTTAAGAGCCCATGGGAGCTGGAAACATTAAAAAAATCAGACATTTAAAAAAAATATCCAATAGCACATACACCACTTCACATATCACTTTATAACATTGGAAAGAATCAAGTAAAACTAAACATAGGACATAGAAATAGTCTTATAAACAGTTGAACATGGCATTTTCCATGTCAAATGCCCAACATAGATTTTATTGATTTTTTTAATAAAGAAAAATGACAACATATAATAATAAATATTAAAATAAACTTTCAAAACCTCAGAAATTGTGGCATGAGCTCAAATGGCAGAAATGGTTCTCCTGTGAGGAGAAACAATTGCCCTCAAAAGTTTTAGGGAATTTGTGGCCAAAGTAAGATGAATATGTATAATTCCAAATTTACTACAGCAGTACAGAATATAATTTTTGACCAAAGAAAATAAAATTCAGCTCAGAGTCAGTATTGTCATAAGTTTATTATGTGTCCCTCCATATGTTGCGGAGCACATTGATAACATTTTTATTTTACAAAAATGAATGTTGTCTAAAGCACTGATGCACAAGTTGATAGAAGACTGACTCCAATGTTTGCTTGGATTTTTATGAATTTTTGTACAAAAACCCCACAAGAAACACTTCTTTTCCCATCTGTGAATCTGTACTAATGAGTTCTTTTCTTTTTGTTGAAAAAGAAAAAGAGTCAGCCAGTTGGCAACTTGAAGGCTAAATTAATATTTTCCAGTTTCATTATGTTATTCATATATGAAAGTTTTGTCAGAACAGATACCATATAAATAAAATAAAGTTTATCCTGTATCCTATCTAAATTGGTTCTTCCAAATTCATTTAAATGAAATTATTATTTTGAGAATACACTTAGCCATAATGAGTTTTAATATCACATTTGTTTTCCATTTTTCCATTTTCAGTAAAATAAGTTGGATCTCCAATCAAAACTGGTAGACTATGAACAAAATTATTGTAAGTTTTTAAGTAAAAAATGAATTGCACTTCTGGAGCCAGGACATATGTAACACTGTCCCCCCACCTTCTACTAAATGTTCTGACTTAAATTAATTTTAGGGAAGAAGAAAAGGCCATAAAAAAACCTTTCAGCGCTATGTGAAATGGTGTAACGTGATGGCATGCTAATTATGCTCTGAAATGTTTAAAAAACATTTTCATTCTGAAAAAAAAACCAAACAGGCAAAATTCTTGACAGTGCATTCCAGAACTTCAAAATTTGTAGGCATTGGACATACCTGCTTTCTCGTTTTTCCGACTTGTATTCTATGGCTATCATTAAGAGCTTTAGTTTCGCAAACACCAGTCTACAGGAAGAGAAGAGGCCAAGAGTCAGTCCTTTTTCACAACCAACATCACCTTTGTAGAGATGGCTGTGGGGTATTATTTTCTTTGAGAATTTACACTAAGATCTTTTCCCATTTTTTCAATGTAGTATACACAGAACATATATTAAGGTATTTCTATTTTGAAGATAACGAACACATATTTTTCTAAAAATATACAGTGACAAGTTTATAAACTGACAAGAACAGCAGCATAAGCACCAACACTATGTTACTAAGTCTACCTAAGCATTAGTAACAGTTATGATACACAACATGAAATTGCATTTGGCTATAGTTGTGGATGTCCTGAGGAAATTTTTCAAATCTTTGCTGCAATTCAGCCATATGTTGATTGTAGTGTGCATTCCTTAGAAAATATGTATGTACTGAACTAAAATGAGAGTACACTGTTAATAAGTCAATAACTGACAACTACTGTCACAGAGGAACAGCATGACTGGAAGCAATTTATGACCAATATATGGGAAGTACATTTTGATAGTGTAATATACATTTTTTCAGTTGTAAAAGTTTGTACAGGTGGCTATTTATTAAAACAATTCAAGAGTGATATTAATAGACTTGCAGAACTGTGAGTTTGCACAAAACCATTTGCTTCAAACTAATAGGCTCTCTGAGAATAAACAAAGAAACGAACCTTTTTTTTTTTAAATAACCAGAAATCATTTTCCTATTTTGTCATGGTATACAAATCCAATGCTACTTGCTTCGTGTTCTATGAATTTGTCAAAAATTATTCTAGAGGTCATCTTTCAATTAGATGGCTGCCATCTTCTGTATCATACACTAACTTTTCCAGAGCTCACTTCAGTGTTATTAAAATTTTTGCACATATTTTGATAATATTTATTTAAGCAAATCTAAGCAATATTCTGCATAATTTCCAACACTCACATACTTAGCAGAAAACAATGAATTGGCTGCTGAACGGGTAATATTCCATTTCTATAATAAGTTTCAGAAAACACTGTGAACAGTTAATTTCTGCTCTTTCTTCAGGATAACAGATTAATTACAGATAAGCATGGATGTAGGGACAATGCTGAGGCAATGTGCTGCATATCACATCAGGATAGATATAATAGAATTTATTTTGCATTATTTCAGTTTTGCAATGTAATATTGAGTAATTTTTTTCTTAAAAAAATTTCCTTTTAAAGGATTGTAAAAGTAGCTCTGTAGTCTCCTTGTCTGGGGAGGCAGGTGATATATCAGTATTTGGGAAGTAGCACAGAAAGACAGATGGGGCAAAATTAATTTTTTTTTTTTTTAAATCAATTAAAACTCTTATTCTACCCCTAGAATTCCAGCCAATGTCAGAAATGGGCAGACAAAATCCTGACAGTTACTGAGTTCTTCATTAGTCCATCATTTCCCTCAATATTAACAGGTTAATGAAGTCTGACTATCAGCTTCAAAAAAAAGAAAAATAAAATAAAATAAAATACATTTTCCAACACATTAACAGTAGAGTACCTTATATGTTGTATTAAGACTATTATGTATCTGCTTTAAAAAAGATGATATAATAAAATACAATTTCATGAGGTGTGAATGTCAAGAGTTCTAAATCTATTTTTTAACTTTGTCTACCTACATTCCTTTAGGAAACACACTTAAGTTCCCTTCCTTGATTTTCTACTATTTGATAATCTATATATCTATCTATATCTTCCTAAAGCAGGAAAAAAAACAAAACAAAACAAAACAACCCACAAAAACCACCCACAAAAAAAACCAACAAAAAAACAGCAAACCCAACATAAAGAGATAAGCATAATGCTACACCAGTATTTGGCATAAGTATCTCTTTCTTATCTACAGATTTACTAAAAATATTTAAGTGGTAAACTAAATAGGTTTACATGCACTAGGCCATGCAATTAAACATTAGGATGAATAAGTCTCACCATTTAACTGTATTGTGCAAATGTAGTTTAATATTATTAAAATGAGAAACAGAAAGATCTTATACCTGCTTTTGTTCCCCAGATAGATAAAGAACCTTGTAATAAGAAGTTAGAACACTTTTGAATCTCAAATTATTATGTAGAAGTCCACAAAAATTGTCAATGACAGTACTTGAGGCATTAATTTCTATTTTATTTTCAACTGTCAGCATCATCTGCTAACTACTCCTGAACACACATGGTCAAGAACAAAGGCTCTTAAGAATTTGAATCTGACTGTTTCTATCTAGCCAGAGAGAAATAAATTGTTTTTGACATTAAATCTTCCTTCTTCACTAGTAAGACTATCATTGGCATAAATTAACCATAGATACCTGCTGTATTATTTGCATGTGGAAGTACTGGGATATTTAGAATTTAAAGAAATTGTCATTCTTCTTTCTGAGCAGAAAAAACCATGAAGATAGAACCTTTATTAGTTCTTGATCATTTAATTTTGCACGAAGCATTAAAAAAAAAGGATTTTAATTAGAAAGTCTACTGGAAGTTGGTTTTGTTTGTTTTTTAATAAAATTTTGATTAAAATCTCATACACCCTAAATCATTTGGGTTTTTTCCTTAGGGTCAGTTATAACATTTTTTTTTTCTGAACTAATTTCGACAAAGGAATAGGTACTTTCTTCAGGAGAGAAAAAGTACTTTGAATCTACTTTCATATGTTGGTTCAGCTGCAGTTAGGAAAAGTATTTTGATAGAGGAGGAATCATATTGCTATTCACCTAATGAAAAATATATGGAAATATATTCCTGACAAAAAGCAGTATCTTATAGTAACATCTTAAGCCAAGCAAATTATTTGCAATATCAGAGTTCTTTTATAAATATATTGGTTTAGTCATCTTTTCAAACTTTTTTAAGCATATTGTCAATTGGTGCTTTCTTCAATATTTGTGTTCTTGAGGAGTTGGAAGTATGGGAGTATTGGGTACTTTTATGGAGCAGCAGTGTCTAAAACCAGTGCAGTCAATGAGGTTTGTATGTTGGAACAGAAATTATCATAATATATATTAAATAACCCAAATATCTCTTTTAAAGGTTTGTTAATGTCAGGTTCAACTAATTTTCAGTCACATGAAACTGGCAAAAGCAAGGGCACCTTCTGCTTTCAACCTACAGGTATGTTCTTCCAGATGCATGTATTGGTCAGGCAAGAAAAAAAAAACAACCAACAAATATTCCAATAGTAGACTTTCACAGAACTATTAAAAATTTAAAAGTAAGCACTGATGTAAGTGGTTACCTGATCAAGTGTAAGATGATTAGCTTGTTAGCAAGATTTTTGGGATCTTGATAAAATATTTGAGATGTGTTTTACTAGATTACATGCACTTCTACTATTGCTTTAGAATTGCTGGACCTTTTTAAATATGCTACAGAAGAGCACATGACAAGTTAGAGGAGGAATCAGAAATTAGAGATGCTAAGAAATGGAAAGCCACTGACCAAAATCTATCACCTATGTAATACAGAAGGCACTGGTGTTGTTGCAATATTAGTTGTAACTCCTATAGTTTTAAATAAACTAGGAAGAACTCAATGGCTACCAGTACTAGAAAATTTGCTCAAAACATTTCATAAATACTTGTTTTTCATTACTTTTTTGTACTCTTCTCCTGCTAAACAAAACTATAATTCCACTGTTCTTTCTGGCTCCCATTAAAGCTGATCATTTTGGAATAAGAAAACTAAGTAAGGATATAGTTCCTGTAAGAGCTTTACTGAAGGTTTTAAGCACAAAGAAACCAAGCTTGCTGTATAAAAGTGGGTATTGTTAATTTTCTAGGTATGAACAGGAAACATGGCTGCCATATATACAGAGTTTTGAATGAATAAACTGAAATTTGTCCAGTAATTACTAACCCACTAATCATTGCTTGTACCAGGTGTAGTAAAATCCAGGTTATCCAAAACCATGGTGTGAGCACTGGTAATGGTAACACAGGCCTACTTTAAACACGTTAAAGAAGAAAGAACCATGGGAAGCTGTAAGGCCTCTGTGCTGATCTATGGATACTTTTCTATTGAAGCAGCCTTTTCACACTTGTGAAAAGGTTGCTGTCCACTGAGATGAAATTAGGAAGCACAGTGGGACGTTACAACACCTGTTTTCTTGTGTTGGCTCTTACTGTCTCACAGGTGTGGCTGAGGAGACTATTTAGCATGTATTCATTAGCTGGGTGGAGGCAGTGGAGGTGGCCAACCTTTTGCTGGGGAGGACTCAGAGGAGCATTTCTGAGAGTGCTTGGAGGAAAGTGTAAAATATAGGAGACGTGTCTGGCAAAATCAGTTGGAATCTGATGTTAATCACAGTCAGAAGATGGAGAGCTTCATTTAAAGTCATGCCAGTCTAGAAGCTCCCTTGTGGCTTGGCCACTACCTGAGCTGAGCTTACATTTGTTGAGTCTAAAACTTGACAAGCATCTGCAATGTTGAATAAAATCCTGGGTTTAGGAAAAAGCTCTTAATTTAACAGGTATGGACTGATCCAGCATCGCTTCTTCAGAGAGGCAGAAAACTGCACTGGTCATATTATGTGTGGCTTAAGTGTCAAAAGTGCCTAAGATTTACCTCACCCTCTGAGACAAGTCAGAAATCTAGTTGAAGAGAAGGACACAAAGACAGAAACAAGCACTTGACAGTAACAGGTACCCCATGCTGTCTTTGTTCTGTGAAAGACTGGCTTAATTTGGAGTCACTTTCAGACTAGGAAGGTGCTACTACTACGAATATATCCAGAAGAGAAATAATCTGTTGTAGAGCTGAGAGACAATGCAGACAAATGCCGAGTGTCACCTACTTGCCTAACTTATTTCTCTTTTCTCAGGACAGTGAAGTTTCTAAGACTTCTGTGATTAGCTCCCCAAATGGTCTGTTATAAAAACATACAAAAAACTTCATGACTAATGTGAGAATATATGCCATAGTTCTAAACCATGCAACAATATGGTGCACAGGGATAATGACATCTCTATAATTTTGCCTTTTATTAAAACACAGCTATGACATTTGGTTGAATGAGTGACTTCTAAAATAGAATCAACAGCAAATGGGCCCAATTTAACATATATTAAGAGAAGTAGACACCTTTCATACGCTGTTTCCACTGCAAGGTCAAGTGTGAATCCATAGATGTGCTAGCCTACTAGGAAAATTTTTGGGTGGAGAATGGTGGGCCTAGAAGCTCATTGAAGGTAAGCCTTGCATTAGTAAATATTAGAAGGCTCACTAGAAGACTCTGCACTAGTGGGGCACAGTGTGGTTAGTTTACAGTCATCATCACACAAACCTGATCCAACAATATCCAAGGGCACAGAATGATAGGAATTACTTTCATGAATTAAAAATATATTGGTGAGAATATGTTCACACAGTACACACACATATACTCAGTTATAAATAAAACTTGCAGACTGATACTAACTTCTATTTCCATCTAATTCTTCATCCTGGTGTTGACATCAAAAAATTGAAATTCTTCAAAAATACTGAGTGTCCCATCCCCCCTGAAAGAGGACATGTTTCTGCACTCTCTTTAAGTTTGTTATCCAAACTGTATGGCAGCCTATTTACCAAAGAATCATATTCCAAGATTGGCAATGAGGACCGATAACCTGAAGAAGCAGCACATCTCATTTAGTTTCAGGGTTTTAAAATGTCACTGACTGCACGAATTTTAAAAGCTAAATTACAAAAAATTTTCTCAAAGTCTGTATATTTTGTGGGTAGTTGATCACACTAAGCCTGTCCACTGATTTTATTTCCCCTTCACAAACCAATGTAACTGACTTTTTGCTGTCCTTCGGTTCTTCTGGAAATTGAATAGCCATTTCTTACAGTAATGAAAATACCTATGCATTACACTCATTAATATGTAACACTACATTTTATTTTTCAATGTGCTTTAATTAACCTGAATTTAAGAGAGATATTAAACTGTTGGAAAATTTGAGATAAATCTTTTTCTTTAATTTAAACTAGGAAACACAGTTAATTAAGCCTCCAGATAATCAAATGCTTGAGGAGAGGTCCAAAGTTTAGATATGTTTCTAAATGTCAATAAATGCCCTTTATTTATTGATTATTTTATCTCAGCTCTACCAGCACAGTTCAATGACCATCAGCTTTACGTCAAATACAGTCTCAGTCAGATGTTTCTAAGAACTTGTTAGTATTCATGATTGTAGTTAGTGTAAACAGCACAAATTACCATTCATTCTGAATATAATACAAATTTCTAGAGTATATTATGAGATTTTCTATTACAAGATATTCAAGCAAATTTTTGTGCTTACAGTAATAAACATTTTCCCTCCATAACCTAGTCACAGTCTCTCCACACAGTGGATTGTGAGCCCCTTCATTTTACCAGCAAATTGAAGATTGGGCTCTGTCATAGCTATATCCCAGGGAAAGACAGATTTTTAAATTGATAACATTAATCTAAAACTTGTTTCTCCCTCATTCTTATGCCATAACCTTTGTTTATGCCACTGTAAAAAACAGAAAAGGTGGAAGAAGTGAGAGAAGTTAAATCAAAATCTTTTTCTTTTAGATAAGCGATTATATTTTACTTCCTCTATTTCCTCCTCTAAGAATGGAGTCTGCAGAAGTTCTTGTATGTTATTTAGTTAGATATCAAACTCCTCAGAGTAGGGTCTGATTCTTTTTAAGCCTTTGAACACTGCCTAGCAAAAGCTGTCCAGACTCTTTGTTGTGACCTTTTGGTAGGGCTGTAATGAAGAAAAATGCCAACAGAAGAGAAAATATGACTGTGCTAAGCTATCCTGACTATGTTTGTGGCCACAGTATTTATCATAGAAACCTTGTGCATAGAAATCTCTCATTCATGGAATCATTCTAGGACAAATATAAGGATTTTCAGTCTCACGAAATAAAGTTGTAGCATAGCTTATGCTATGGTTATATAGTATGCTTCAAATACTCGTTTCTCATTACAGAATAGGCATATTTTTTCTGTCATATTTCACTTTTTGAAAGCGGTTTTCAAGCAGTTCTACAGAGTGCTGGATACCACACTGCTTATATGATTCCATTACGTCTGCTTCAATTAATGAATATTTTCCTTGGAATGGGACATAAGCCAAGATGGTGACGCTGACAACCACTGTTCAAAGAATGGGAATCATTAGAAGAAACAATAGGACCGCACTTACGAGTAAATAACTCTATTTAAATGGATTGCTGATGAATTTGTTCAACACTGTCAACATTTATGTTTTCATTTACAATCGCTTAATTCCAAGTCTCTTTTGAAAACAGGCATTACAATGTTTGGAATACTTCCATGCAGTGATTACTTTAATGTTTATTTTATTGGATCCTATCTGATGCAGCAACATTAGGACTGTAGCAGACTGAAAAGGTCTCCTGCAGAAACCTGATTTCACTTAAGAGAAGGCAAATACTTATGTACAGTAATACGTATTTCTACTTACTCACAAACTGCAGGGAAGGACAAACCCACAAAGGCACTAGACAGATATTCTGTATACATTTCATTTGCAACTCCTTCCAGGTAGTATTTCTGCCACGTATCCTCCTCAATCTAAAACAAAGAAACACAGATGCAGAGTTTCTGAGTAAAAAAAAAAAAGCTTTCTTTAAAATTTGCAAACAACTGCTTAAACATGAATCAGATTTTAACAAATAAGTCAGTAGATTGTTTTGGCAATTAATATTGCTTATTTTTACAGGATTTCCTGGAATGCTCACCCCACCCCCCCCAAAAAAAAAAAAAAAAAAAAAAAAAAAAAAAAAAAACAAAACCATA
>VXBL01001518.1:1113508-1222941 GCA_013400195.1 Aramus guarauna | reverse complement strand
TTTTTTTTTTAAATAAAGAAGCTCTCAGGTTCACTGTTTAGGTAGCCCAATATGGTCCACATCTTACAGAGCAGAAAGTGAGACAGTGTTGAGTTTAGATGCGAAGGCCATAATGACAAGGCATTTTTCTTAAAACTATTGGTAGAGATTTGCAAAGCTACCTGAAAGGTTGAAGTACCAAATACCAACTAATTTGAGAAGGATTTGGATAACTATACATCTCTTAATCATTTCACAGTTTGTCTTCTTATGACATCCCCAGCTTTTCCCAAAGCTCAGTAAAGGGATGATGATACAATCCTGCAGGAAACAGAGCTGTAGCCAGGCCCAGTGAAGGATGGATCCTGCAAAAAGGATGCTTCAGGAACATCCATCCTCATAAATTACTGCAGGTAAGGCTCAAGTGCTTTAATCTACACTGCTGATCTTGCTTGTCTAAAGTCCCAGAGCCAGCGTAACGGCAGCTAAGTATGAGACAGTTTTGGTTTTGTTTGGGTTTTTTCCCCCATTATAGAGAACTCAGCATTTCAGAAATTCTCATCAAAGAATTCAGTCCAATAAGATAAACAGCTTATTATCGTTTTAAAATTTTGTGCAGCTACATTACTGCCCACTATGTCAAATGACAGTCAATGATTTTAATGGCATGAAATGCCTTATAGCAGCAAAACATAGGCCTTTATATTCTATGTGGTAAAGGCATTATGGTATGTTACGAGTGTGGAGTTTGTTATGAACATATATTCCAAACAGCAATATAAATGTACATCTCTGTCAGTATTCAAGAAAATAAATTAATACATGGAATGTGACTTGGGTCAAAATGTCCAAATTAATTTTTCAGCTATTCAGCAATAAATCAAATTGAGAAAAGCAACAATTTATCTCTCTCTCTAGTGTCAAACTACAGCTGTTTTAAAACAGCACTAAAGCAAGAAGTTCTTGTATAACATACAGAGCTTAAAGGAAATCTCACCATGTAATTGCAAAAAAGAATAAAAATTTAAGATGGGAAAAATTAAAGTACATACTCTAATCACCAGTCAGTTCAGGTCTGTGACCAACAACTTGCTCTATGCATTTATACTGTATCCAGCAACTGGCTTTCTGCCTCTTAAATTTAAAAATGAACACATGCCTACATGGATACCATTAAGACTTTTTTTCTAAATAATAATTCTATTTTTGCTTTAACTCGTTTGTTTATATTGTTTCCTTAGTTGTACTTATCATTATTCTACTCTATGCTTCTAAACAAGGTATAATCAGATGAAAATGTTAAGTGTTTAACAAAACTTTTAAGTAATTGATATTTTTTAATTTCCAATTAAATCTTTAGGAACTTTTAAAATCTTATTTGCTATAGGAAATAAAATTATATGAGCACAAGCTGTAAAAGTAAACTGCATTTTAAAAACAAAAGCTATAATGGTTACGGAATCCTATCATTCCCCAAGAGTCTAGAACAGATTTTTCTTGTTTCTTTGTATACATTTTTATTAAACACTTACTATTTTCTAAAAGATTTAAGTTATAATTCTGTATTCCATATTCTTACTCCAGTTCCAAATCATGAAGCTCACAAAACCCGATAAAATAAGTATTCTATAGAAATGCAGTGATGTTCCTCTTCCTACTCCTTTTTTTTTTTCCTCTTTTGGAGAGCTGTCTTCATTCCCTCTTCCCCTGCCTGCAGGTCTCTGCCCTTGGCTCTGCCTCTTTCTCTTCTCTACCACATCATTACCTACCATCACCCACAATACCAACAGAACTGTTTCTCTAGGCTAATGTCCTGTATATGTTGTTTTTTACTTCCCTCTTAACTCCTTTATCCAAATGGAAATGTCAGCCTGCCCAACTGGCATGTGCTAGAGGATGTATAGCCAACAACTGATAGAGTTCTTTATCTTACTTTCCTATCAGCTGTGTTACCATCTCCTCTTTCAGGCTCATAATATGGTTATCTTCTTTGTCTGCTTCAACCCAGTGACTTATTCTATGCTTAAATCATACAGATGTCTTGTCTTCCCACTAATCAGGATAATCTGTGAAAAAATGTCTAGATCACGTTACAAAAAAATTCACCTTTAAAAGCTTAAAGAGACAGCAAGACCAACTCCATGTCAAACTAGCATTTTATGGATAGCCAGTACCAAGAAAGTGAGGAATGCAGTACTGTCATGCATACTAAGCTCAGTGAGCAAAACTAGGATTATATTATTAATTACCAGGAAATAAAGCAACAGCCATATTAAAAGGCCTCAGAAAGGGAATTACGGCTGAGGCTCTATGGTTGCAGAAGCAAGTACCAGGAGTGCAGTGTCCTAACAGCATAAATAAGAGCTACAGCTCTGCTAATTGTACAAATTAAGAAGCATTTTCACACCATGTCCACATGTGGCTTGTATTGAAATGCTATAATCATAATAATGCTGAGCTTTTCAAACTCTTTTACAATTTAAAAGCACCTCTTCCCTGTAATAGCCTGACCCACAGCTCGTTTAAACCACTCAAACCTTCTCTATTGATTCTGAGATGCTTGGGCTCCTTGTCTGAACAGCACAAAGCAGAAAGAAACAACAATATATTTTGACATAATGATTTAAGCTAGAAAAAATAAATAACAATAAATTTCAGATTATAGAATTAGGTTACATTATATTATTAAACTTATTATATTGTTACATTATTAAATGTTACTATTTCTTTCACATTATATTATATATTATTTTATAGTCTAATACAACTTTCATTGGTATTTGGCATGACGCTGTGACACAAATGTCTCTTGGACAAACAATTTTTCGGTATTAAAGAAAATCTGAATTCCACAGCTCTTTTGACAGGACTTGCATAGTATTTTATATAAGTTTGCATTTTTATCCTACACGCCAAGTACTAATTTGGGATTCACCACTCTTTTCCCCATGTTAAACGAGTCAAAAGGCACTCTTTCAAAATAATGTTCTAAAGAACAGAAGGATTGGAAACTTTTAAAGAAACCAGTGAAATATAAATTACAATTAATTAATTTCTTTTCAATTTTCCTCTCCTGTTGATAGGCTGCCAGGTAACCAGTTACTTTAGTTCTGGAGAAGTAAACAACTGCAAGACTAAATTGTGATATGGAGATGTTCCAAATCATACACTCCTTGGGCTGCAAACAATCAAGAGAAATTTCTTCCACAGAAATTGCTTCACCATTCAGAGACCACGTGGGATGCTAAAAGGTATTTGCATTGTGTTATTCTCCACCACACACAGAGAAGTCATATTACAGTTTTTATAACCCTTTTATTTATGTGAAGCTTGCAAATGTTGCTGATCAGCAACTCTTTATATACAGAACAGATAAAGTGCAGGCTTGGTAAAAAATAAGAGTAAAGATAGCAAGGACACGTTTGTAACTTATGGTGTATTTTGTGGCTTTTTCTCAGATTGACACCACCTGGGGCTGGGAAAAAAATATACAACTACATTATGTGTTTCTCCTTTCTACTTTCTTCCCTTGCTTTCTTTTCTTTAGGCAGATGGTTTTGCTTTGGAGAAAGGAACTGAAGATCAGATCTACAGTTAACTGCTCACCCTTAGTCAAGGGCCAAGAAAGGACTGGAAAAAAACAAACTCATTCACAAAGCAGTGATCAAGCTTCATAGGCACTGGTTAGTGTTACATTAATCTTCACGAAATGACTGGAATGTTTAACATATGTTCTGTTAGTGTACCATGAAATGTTGATTAATGAATTTAAAGAATTGCTGATATTTGGGATGCTGTAAAAAGTTATTTTACGATAATGGTAATAATAGACTAAAGATGATCTTTGCATTTTATCTCCATCTGAACCATGACATTTTCCCTGGGATTTCAAAGAGAGAGATGGTCACCTGCCTGGTATTTTTTGAAAGATAGTACCTGCTGGTCTCCTAGAAATGAAACAATTATTAAGAACCTCCAGTGTTCAATATTGCTTTCCTAATTCCTTGAGGCTTGCAGTTGCCCTGAGTTTTAATAAAGTTCCACAGTAAATATGATCAGTTTCTCCCATAATCCATATCAGTAAGGTACTAATTTCAAAATCCTTAGTGAGAAAAAATACTTTAGTACTCACTATGTTCTTGACTAATTTAAGCTTTTGTGATGAAACTTTAAAGTCTGCTGCTGCAGTAAACCTCAAAAACTGAATCCCTAAACAAATCTGACTCTCTATAATGGGCATTTATTTTCCTTTAAAATACCAAACCATACCTTGAGTGATTGTTGTCCAGTCCATCTGTGGACTTAGTGATACTTATCTACTACTTACACATACTTATCTATACATTATGAGTAAGTTGCCAAAACGTAACTGTTAATGTAGAGATGAAAACACCTGTCCCATATCCATTACAAAATGGATGTTTCATATGTCAGTTGCCTGAAAACAATGGGGAATAGTTAAATGTTATGTAAACTTTATAAAAGAAAAAGAGCTGAATTTGGAGTGAGTTTGGTCTACAATGCTACTAATCAAGTTTACTACAAATATCATTTGATAAAACTATGAAAGTTATTTATCTGGTTAGTGAAAATTACACCTAGATTTTAGCCTACTTGAAAATATTGTTGTGCTTACAAAGATGAAAACAACCTTGATTTTAACTTGAAAAACAAAGAAAAACCTACAGTAGTTTCAATTTTACAGTTACAGAGATAATTTTGTTACTGCAAGTAATTATTGGTCTATCCTATTTCAGCTCCTGACAGCAGAATCTGGATACTTGTATTTTCTACCTTTGTACTGTATGGACCAATACAATTGAGACAAAGAGAATTGATTTAATTTTAGTGAAAAGTTTTGTCTGTGGTAAAGCTTTGCTTGTTGGCTGAACAAGCACATTCCAGCAGAAAGCACAAATCTATCTTGACTAAGTATTGTTGGTTCCAGGAAGCCAAATGTGCTCATTTAGCTCTAGTATCAGACATCAGGCTTTATCTCCCATTCATTCTTACCTCTGTGAATAACTGCCAGTTTGATAAATCAGAAATTTAGATCACAGAACCATAGAATGGTTTGGGTTGGAAGGGACCTTAAAGACCATCTAGTTCCAACACCCCTGCCATGGTCAGGGACACCCTCTACTAGACCAGGTTGCTCAAAGCCCCATCCAACCTGGCCTTGAACACTTTCAGGAACGGGGCCATCCCCAATGAAACCTTTATTATTTACTAGAAAATATTGTCCTGGTAATAAAAATTGTGCATTATTAAGCAGTGAAATACTGCTGGGGAATGAGGGGATGCGTCTTTTCTGGGAGAGTAATTAAAGCAGAAGTCAATGCACCCAATATTTAGAATACAATCAAATGTAGCAGAAAAGCCGCAGTGAGGAACAACATGAGAACACCAGAAGGCATGCAGTATACAAACACATAAGCAGTGAACCACTTCAGTGCAGGGAAAAATAACCAACAAAACTCGTTGGTATTATTCGGTCCTGCTATCATTTATTCTTTTCCCTTTTCCCCCTTCTCATTTCTTGCATGCTATTTACATTTTCATGTAGTCTCATACATAGGCCTCTACAGATCTTATATAAGGTATACATGTTGAAGACACAATAATTACTCAAGGACAATTCTATTTTCCTTTTTTAATTTGGACCTCCTTCTTTACTCATCAAATATTGTACACCTCAAGCACATCACCAAGCAATGACAAAAGGCACCTTACATGCCTTTCCTTACAGAAAATGAGCATCTGCCTTATGAAAGACCTTCCCCTGCATGATCCTAAGGAGAAGGCTTTGCAGGTCATTCTGTTATTTTCATCCCTGAAGTTAAATAAGTAACATAGTTCAAACTGATAGTGCAGCAACACGAGTAAATGTAATGTTCTAGAAAGATAACAAGACATTACAATTAGTGGTTGATGCAGTAACAAGGAATCATTGACTATCTTCTACTGGTGACTATGCTATACATTATTAAGAACAAGCACATAGCATTTTCTTTTGACTTTGATGTTAAATCATAGCAAAATGTTATCACAGGATGATGTGTTGGTACAAACGGTAAGTAATTTTTTTTCTTCAGAGATCTTACAAACTCACGAGGAAATTTTAACAAATAGCAACAAAAATGTAAGTTATTCCAATCACAGGTAGGAAGAAAAGTAAGGAGTTTAGTAACTGTTGGACCTCACAGAGAATGTGCCATACCACCACAGTGATTTGAATCTCTATCTCCCTAGTTCCTCTCTAGTATGGTAAGCACGTGATTATCTTCCCCTGAATATGTTACACCGCAGTTCTGTCTCCTGGATAGTCATAAAACAAATTACCCACTGATTCAATAGCCTATATGAAGAACAGCTGGAAAATGACATAGTGCATCCCAAGAGAAGATATCTAATTTTCATCTATATCTTTTTTAAGTCACAATGCTTCTCTGCTCTCCTCTATCTATGTACAGATACAACGCTGTTATCAGCAAATATATTTACATAATAAAATCATTTCCTAGTGGGACATGGTGACAGAGAGAAGAAAAAATGATTTACATCTTGCAAGCACAACCATTAGTATTGTCAGGAAAAAAACCTAAACCCTTAATACACCCAGTCCTACCCACTAGCAGTGTAATTATCAGGAGCTCTGCAGCCCTGATATATCTTGTTCATAGCATTTGCTTCTCAGTGTAATGACGTAAATAGTTACATGAAAGAGATTGAGTATATCTGAACCTGATAATTCTATATAACCTCTTCTGTCAAGATCTAAGTCTCACCATCAAGACAGAGAACTAATGCTAATGTTGTAGTGTGACCTAGGATCTTTTATTGCATTTTGCAAGGAAAAACAGGGAGAGGATGGTGGGGTGTCTTTATAAATATTAAGGAAGTGACACAATGAAAATTCCTTTATAGCACAATGAAAGCAGCTGTGAAGTCTGCTCCCTAGCACTGAATAAGCTCAGCTCATCACCTCCAAGGAAAGAGCACAAAACGGTACAAAGCCTTTAAGAATATTTTCAGATGTATGGAAGAAGATCACCTGTTTGATATTTATACATATATTTACTTTGATAAACAACCCTAACTGAATAATTAAAAAAAATAAACACAAAAAGTACAGTAAATGAATGTGTTAATTCTATCCATTATCTCTCTAGAATAGCTCTTGAATATTTTAGTTCTGTTATTAAGGTGATCTTGCTTTATTCTAATGGACTAACTTTTTTTGCTCAGCATAATTTTCCCCGTATGCAGTACTTTGTTTAACTGCATGCAATTCAGAAATACTGAACTGTCTTCCCGAAATTATAAGGTTTATATATTTTAAAAAAAAAAAAAAAAAAAATAAATAAAGTGTTGTGTAAACAACATGGAAGTTGTTACCTACTTCCTTTCTAAAATACATACAAAATTTTCTCTTCAAAGATGCCCAGAAGGCCATGTAGAAAAATGTTTTACAAAAAATGCCTAGAAAATAACAGCTTCACTGAGGCAATTTTCTTGAGCCCTTGCCAAGCCATTTTCATCTACTTCCATCTAACACAGGGACTCCTGTCTCCCCCTAGGCTCAGAACTCTTCCAGGGCTTCCTGACGTTTAATTTTACAATTCTCTTCTCCACAGCATTGTGAGGTTTTTTCTAACAACATAGATGAGAATAAAAAGAAAGTACACACAGAATAGTCTTCATTGGTAGTTGAAAGCAATGGATTTTAAACATTTCCTCATGTTCACCTATAATGCCCTTTCAATCCACCCCAATTGCTTGTGTGAATGTCTGGTTTTATTATACCTTTAGATATGAATATCAAAATCTGACAGCGAAGTACTTGGCTGAAAGCATTTCATACATTCCTAGCAAAGAGTGAAGCTTCTTAGATTTACAGTCTTATAAGTGAATTTCCTGAAGTATTATAAATTATCAACTACCTCTTTACTCAATTCCATTGTCTGCTTAAATCAAAGCTAACAAGTATCCGTAGTGGTATAAAAATTTTACAAGCTCAGCCAACTATTCCCACAGTTCTTTCTGTATGCAAAAATGTTCTTTAAAATTAGCATGAAAAGAGTATGTTTTATAAAACATCAAATATGCTAATTAAGATTAACTAATTTCAAACAAGAGAGAGGGGCACTTTTTCATTGTTCATAGTAATGTAGAGTCTTGTAGTAGTTCAAAGCAGAGAGCATATTCTTGAAATATTATGACACCTAACACTTTAGATGCTGGTCTTGATAGGTTTGAACTCGAAGGCATATAGGCTCTACTTTTAATACTTAAAATTTTACAAAATAAGGCAGTATTTCTATTCACTCATAATACAAAAGATAAATTGCTGTTGATCTATTAAAATGTTTGACTGAAAAATGCACTCCATGATAGACTTCAGTCCAAGAGAAATATATCATGCATCACAAGGACTGATAATATTTCTAAATAACAAACAGTTTTCAACCACAGCAGCTTTTAATTCCTAGACACAATGATTAAAAATATTATATTCAGGCAGACCTTTTAGAGAATAAATGTGTTTGGGAACAGACTACATTAATACTTGGTCTAAATCCTGTGAGGAGGATCAGGTAATCAGTTTATTAAGCTGCCACCTGAAGAACTTCCCAATAAGTTGAGAAGTTGCATTCCCTCCCCACCTTCCTTTTAAAGTTCTCCGTCATTTGAAGAAATTCACTGTCTATACCCTTGTCTCACACTTTAAAGCTGTCCAAGGCTGCCCAGGTGGCCAAAAATAAATGGCAAAGTAGTTGATGTGTTCCATCAGTGTAGGTAAGCACCTAACTGAAGTAAATCTGTGTAGCTTTATTATGTCTCTGTTTCAACCTGGACTAGAAAGGAATGCAGTGGGAGAAGTGAGCATTGCATATGTGTGGGTGTGAGCAACAGCTGCCAAAAGAGCCCACAGAACATTCTTGCGCTCAAAATAGCTTAGAGGATAATTGAGAGTGCTCTAGATCATTTTTCAGATCTGGAAGGAGGTGTACCATCTCACCAACAGAGTAAAGACAAAACTAATTCATTTGTGGACTTGTGTTACACTCAAGAACCACATTACACATTTTATTAATTTACACAACAATACTAAATCATATTGGCTTGCATAGTTATATAAAGGGACAAAATTTGACCACCGCTGCCTTCTATTCTGTTTACTTACTCTTTGCAATGTTTTTCGTATGGGTAGACTTCTGGTATACATTTGCTAATCCAAACAATACAAAACTTGCAGTACAGTATAGTATTTCCATCTTTTTCCGAGAATAAGCTAGTAATAGAGTAAGCTAGTAATAGAGTCTCAATTCCTTTACTAACACACTAATGATAACACTCTTTGCTATAACAGGAATGGACTATTGAAATACAATTTACAGGTGTAAAGTTGGGTTGAGGGGTTTTTTTGCTTCACATATCATTTGTTGTGCCATGAATCTTTCCTCCTTTAAGGCTTTACAGAATCTTAATCTTTCTGAGCTGAATTTCTTTTTCTTCAGTCTGGTGGCAAAGAAAATGTAAAAGATTCCATATGACATTACATGGCTAAAAACAAAAGGAAAATACTAGGAACAATCTAATACTTTGAGGTTTCTTAGTTTGTTTTACCTCTAATACTGGGCAGACCGTTTACACAAATCATTTTGCTGTAAAGTAACATATAATGAGTTAAATGTGTGCAATGTCACCATCAATCTTGTTCATTTGTGTTTGCCTGACCAAACATTTATGGCATATTAAATCACTTTCTAATCACGTTGTGAAGGAGGAGGAACAAACACACATTTCAAACTTTCTTTAAAAAACACAGAAGTTTCAGGACATTTTCCTGGCAATCTCCTAACTGGTTGGAGACTCCACTAATAATGTTTTCCCAAAGAATTTATGAAGGTCTGACAGTACTTAAATTCAGTGCTCTAAAGAAAAAGGGGTGGAAGTTCTTTTAGGGAATAGACATCTTTCTTTTCAATAGAGTCCTCTTTAACAATTCCAATCAATGTAGCTGCTCTCTTACACTACACTGTTGATTCACAGCCACTGCTAAGTAATAGTTTCCTCTTTCAAATACAGTTTTAAGAGTGAGACAGCTTGGAGAAATATCCTTTCAGCTAAATGAACAAACCTTTTGCTGTCGCCAATTGAGTTGGATTCTGAGAAATGCCTCAGACCTTGTACATTTATTTTGCTTTTGATTTTAATATACTTAGAGATCTTTTGAAATTACAATATCCATTTTACTTGCCTGGACAATTCATTCTTAGTTAACTAGCAGACATCTTTTTAATCAGTACTAACAGTGTCTTGCATTCTCCTAATGTTTTTGACATCATTTTTTCCTCTCAGTGCTATCTGAAGATGACATCTAAAGCAACACAAGCTAAGGTATGTCTGCATCCTAATCTGTTTCTAACTGTATATAATCACAGATACATGACCAAAATTGACATTGATAGGTTCCTCCAAATCAAAATGATTGCTATTTTTATGCTCATTCTGTGTATGTAGAAATACTCAGATGTAATTCTGAGTAGTGCCTTGCAAAGCTGAGCCTTCAGCTTAAAACTGTTCATCAGTGAGATAGTCCAATCTCTTACTGTACTGAAATTATTATAAGAATATCTTATAAAATAGGAAAAATATAGGATTGAAGGTGGGTAAGATAATGGCATAAGTGGTTAGATATATTTTCTGGAAAGATGATAGCTTTACATTTGCAGTTTTTTACTTGTCTAAATGTTTTAACTACACATCCAGGCCACAAATGTGTGTGTCTTGTACGGTTCCCCTATAGTCAGGTATCTGTACACTTTACCACTTTCTAAATCTCTCAGTTTTCTCAATGCAAGTTTAAATTCAGTATTAAAATAACTTGCATTAAGAGTGGGACTTCTGAAGATACCCATATATTTGGATCTCCTTGAAAGAAAATTGATTCCTTCTGATTTTGGAAAGACAGAAGCTGAGCAAAAGTTTCAGACCTACTTCTGATTTCAAGAGCAAGTTCATAGAACAGGTTGCCTCAGTAATTTGGATTCATTAGAGTGACCATTACAAACATTTGAGACTCCTGAGAGTCTTGGGTTACCACATCAGAGTGAGGTAGACCAAAATGACCAGGAAGAATGAAGTTCATAAGAGATATAGTTTTGAGATATAAGCAGAAAGGATTAATACCAAAGTGACCATATGCTGATGAGTCATAGACAGTTCCCAAGGTCGGCTTTTCTGAAGTAAAACAGTTTCTTTCTTCCCGCCCCCTGAACATGACTAAAGATGCAAACATCGTAGCTGCAGACAGTCAAATGCAGAGCCCAGGCTTGTTTCTATATTGAAAACTGTACGTAATTTTTTGACTGTATGTAATAGTCTGGAATATTTTTGACACACAGGAGTCTGCTGTCTCTAATTTTTTGGAGGTCTCCAAAGGATACCTTAATAAGAATTTCAAAACTTCAAAAGAAATAAAGATTCAGTGCCCTGCACTGATATGTGCACCTGAGGACATTAGGCTTTTTTTTTTTTTGCCCTTTTTTTTTTTCTCTTATTGCTTACTTGCACAATAGACTTGAAGTAGACCATGGCCTACCTTGTCAACTCCAGTGTTTCCTGTCCCGTTAACAACACTTATGGGATTGGAAACTGACCATCCTGATGTCTGGAATCAGTGTCCCAGAAAGGCACAAGGAAAGAAGCACTGATTGCTGCAATCAAGGCCTTGGTCTAGTGAACTAGTACAGATGCCATAGAAGTCTAGGAATAACTGGGTTAAAATTTTGCCATGTATGTTCAAAAGAGCTCCTTGACTGAGGAGAAACAAATACATGAACGATGTTGTAGGAAGTTCAGGCTTCAGTTCCACCACCTGTTCCTTATTTACTCTCACAGTCAGAGGTCCACTAGCCACTTGATGCAAGAGACCAAAATGATCAGTCCTCTTTTCTGTGCACTTTGTTGCTATATGGGACATATATAAATCATATTTTTCTTCTAGCAGCAGGGGCTTTTCTCATACGTAAATTTTTTTCTTGCCTAAAAAAAAAAAAAAACAAAACCACAAAACCCCAGAAATATCTCCCTAGAAATGGATGATGCTTTGAACAATCATTTAAAGGCCAAACACTTGCCGAATAAAAACAGAACCTGATAGAATCTGGCTCATTGCCAAATTTGCAGCAGAGAACATTTATGTGTAGGTGTGTGCTAGGTTTTTTTGGTCTTACAATATCTATTAATGTGTTCCTATCTGTTTCATATTTGAGCCATGTTCTCTGCTTAGCTCTCTGACACACTGAATTGTGGACTAACACAGTCTAATGGGACAAGACATTACCTTTATGAATGACCTCATAGAGAAGAGGTTGGCTAACATTGTTGAAAGGCCCGGTGCCAGGCAGCTCTGGGCTATGAAACCCAGCTTGAGCTCAGCAAGACAGATTGCATCATCCCCTTCTTTCCAGTTCCAGCTTGGGATATTTAGCAGATGAGCCTGGAAAAGAAACAAAAAAACCCCCACTGGTGAAGAACCTGAAATACTTCCCCAAATACAGTACAGTATTGAAGGATATAGCAGTGAATGATTTTCTCTGTTACTGGCTTGACTTTTTCTGAGTAGGCAGAAGCACTCCAAGTATTTGAGTTGCTAAGTCTATGCTAAAAAATGTTCCAGTCTTACCTATTATAGTCAAAATCTTACATTTTTCAAACTGTATTCTAGCTGTGACAGTCTGCTAGGCTCATCCTCATACCTAAACAAACCACAGAATATTGTAAAGTTTTCCTTCCCTTCTGTGTATTCCTTTTATAGCATTTTGAACTACTCTCTGACTGATAAGGCACATATGTAACATACAGGTATGTAATGTAACTTACATTACAACTTGTGTGAAGCTGCGACCTTTATGAGACATTGTCATTTAATAAGGTATACAACATCTTCTATTTTCTCTATTTCATTCCTTCCACCCTGAAGGATAGTGCTTGACTAGTGAAATCTTTTTTCCTAAGACTGCTAATTTTAAGGACAGAATAAAGAAAACAGCTGATCAAGACAGACCTCCAGTATTGACACTGGTCAGTTACATAGGTATTAATATTGTTGAGTCACTGGCATAACTCTATCGGATTCTCTCTTCCATCTGCATTATAGAAATGCAGACATAAGGAAACACATGTGGCCTTCCTGCTTGTTTACCTTCATAAGTTAGTATTACAGTTAAGCGCTTTCATAAAAGCTCCTTTGAAGACACGTGCATTGGCAATACAAAGGAACAATGCAGTATTTAAAAGATCTTCCCCTTTGAACCTATTTAAAGCGGAGTAACACCTTGATTTTGTTCTAGAAAAAGACAGGGTCCTTCCACTCATGTACAAGAAGAGGACATCGCAAGTAACAGCAATTGCTCTTGTTCTAGCCAAAGGTTAAGGTAAAAGAAGTTGTCAGCAGTCAGACCTTCTCAGTACCAGCATTATTGTATTTCATCTAATGAAGGTCTACCCAGCCAAGCTTTTTGTCCAACACTGGGTAGTGGTTGATGCTTTTAGAAATAGTAAAAGAAGCAGGTCACATATGAGTAGTCTGTCCTCTGATATATTCTTCCTAGCCTTGTTAATCAGCACTTTATGGACTTCCTCATCTCAGGATTGAATTAATTGACTTCACTGCACTTAAAGGCCACAGATTTACCATCAAAATTGGCCAAATTCCTTTCCAAACTGGATTTATAATTTTGATCTCCACCATATTTTTAGGAACAAATTCCACAACTGAATTATGTTTTATATTTAAAAAAAAATCCCTTAATTTTATTTATTTCGTACCTGACACTTGGCAATTTCAGGTCTACATTGTCATGCAAGAAACACAAAATCACAATAAATTTCCAATAAGACAATAATTTTATGCACTTTTTTTTTTAAGTATCCACAAAGAGCTGACTTCAGATGACTTGCCTAGAGGCAATTCATCTTGGGTAGCTCCAGTGCAATAAGATGAACAAAACGTATAGGAGCTGAGTAGTTAAAAGCTTGTCTGGGATGGAGAGGAACTATGGACACTGCAGTTTTGAGAATTAGACCCTAGGCAATTAATACATGTCAGAGGGTTTTCATAAGTTCTCTTGCATATATAAATACAACTGAATTACCTTGTCACTGGATTATATGACAAGGCTTATTAGGATGTTTTTGTCTGGAAAGTAAAATACTTACTATTAGTGGAGATAGAAAAATTGGGTATGAGTGAATGCAATGTAGCAAAAAACTCTGGGGAGAGACACTGTTGGTTGCCACATTACCTTATTGTGATACTGCAACATCTGAGTGATAATTCTTATCTTCGGATGATAATTCTTTATTGAAATAACTCTAAAAATAAAAGAAAAAACAAAATAACTTTTAGCTGATGGGTTTTTTACATAATGTATCCCAATACATTATTTACTTTACTGTATTGTCAAGTCCCACAATTAAAACCGTACCTTCTTATTCATCTTGCTGTGAAACATACAGATTGAAGTCAGACCTATGCAATATTTACATCTAGTCAAATTCAGTTAGTAACCATCATCTAATACCAGAGAACATCAAGTTTCAGGAATTATTCAGTGGATCGGTTTACTCTTACGGAATTTGCAGAAAAACAGACTTGTTTTAGCAGCTCTGTTCAGATACAATACACATTCTGTTAAGCAAATAATACACTTACAATTATTATGTCATCTTCAATGATTATCTTCATGTCTTTGAATCAACATAACTGATCAGGTTTTCGAAATATAAATGTTTGAAAAGAATCCCTTTATTTCTATTCCACCATATATTATTAATTTATAGTTGCTAGACATTCATATTTAAACACCTTGAATGCAAATTCACCTCAAATTTTATGGATTATTTCAAAACTCAATATTGAAACTGATATTTGAATTCATAAGATATGGGGCTACTTCCATAATCTGCAGCTTGACTGCATTCTTAATTATTTAATGAGCCTAAGATATACTCAGCTGTGCACAGAATAAAAGTGACTGGAAAGAAAAAAGTTTGAGAAATGAGTGGATTAATAACATGTTATGAAGAGAGGAACATATAATTTAAAAAAGCATTGAGCAAATTTAAAGAGAGAAATGGACCAAAAAAAAAACAAAAAAAACCAACCCAGTCTTGTATATACAAACTAAAGTAGTAAAAGAAGATAAAATAATAAAAGAGAAAAATAATCTGAATTACTATGGAATCACCAGTCTCAAGACACTGCATGCCATAACTGTTTACATTGGTATTTTGTAAGAAGCATCTTGCAAACTGCTGGTTTGGCTTGCACTTTGAAGCATATCAAAGCTCGAGCATCAAACAGATAAAAAATGTTGTATGCATGGTTTTAATTTATGTTATCTTTTGGAAGGAGAAAACAAGTCTTCCTTCTAATTTTCCATTTCTCACTGAATTTTTTAATTAAGCATTCAATTTTGTTGAATTAAATTAATTTAAAAGTAAGAAAACACAAGATAATTCCACTCTCAAAATAACACTTTTGCATTTTATTTCATTAAATGTATTAAATCTATTAAGAATGCACTGATCTGCAACTGGAATACATTAATGTATTTATGCAATTAATGTCAAAATAAAGCTTCTTGCACTGAAACCAAAAGCATGTTTGGAAAATGAAGTTAAGCATATTTAAGCCCTGCACCTTCTACAGACAGCCAGATCTCTCTTGTACCCAGTGAAATTCTAGAGGAGTAATTTTATTTTATTTTTAATTTCTCCCCTTCTTTCAAGTCACAGCATGCAAACATTTGACAAGCCAGTAAAATTGGTTCATAACACTTGCCAATTCTATGTTACTGAATTTTTAAGAAATCATTGTTATTTTAATTTTAAAAAGGAGAGACTGCTCCAATTAAAACTAGGGTTGTATGAACAAAACAAACAAAAAAATGGAACGGCTTAGTTTTGTCGTAACTCCAGCTGCCAGCTACTGACTGGCTTTCATCCTCTTCCTTCAGAGAATATAAGGAGGAAAGCAGAACAAGATCTGGGGATCCCTCATGTGGTAACCGCCTTGTCAATCAAAATAAGCAATGTTTGGTCCTCTGTGTAAAAAAACAGGATGGAGCTAGGAGACCACTGTATCGTTACCATCATGAAGTGTATACCTTGCTTTCCCCCAAGCAGCGTAATTGTAGAAGCAGAAGCAACCAAGGAGCAGCGAGGTAGGAAGTGATTAAGGGTCTTGCTGTCCTGTCCTTAACACTGCCCACACAGAACATGCACTCACATAACTCACTGTTGCAATAACATAACTGCATCTCCTTTCCTCTCATTTCTACTGGGGCTGTGTTCAGCTATGAATACTCAAACCCTAGTCCTGCAAAATGACTAAGAGCACCAAAGCTTGTGCTCCAAGCATCTGTTCTGCCACAATCCTTCTAAAGCAGCTAAATTAAAACAGTGTAGGCAGGAATTCAGGGTATTCTTACCTCTGAACTTTTGAGACAATCTTGTAATTTGTCCCCTAAAAAAAAAAATCCTGCAATGTTCTTCACATGCAACAGATCAGCAATAAAGCTGTGTGTAGCTATAGACTATTTGGACACAAGAAGTTAGCTAATCACGAGTTAAGAACCAAAAACCTATTAAAAACTAATGAGTTTACCTCATAATATTGGAGGCATCTTCAGCATCTGGGTCAGCGCAGTATTTATTGGCAAGGATTAGGCACGCATCTGCTGACTCTATCTGAGACACCAAAGAAAAAGCAAACATGAATAGCAACCTCTCTATCCAGCTCTTCGTTCATCATAAAGTATTAGGGAATCCAACACTGCCATCATGAGTGTGAATGTCAGTTCTTAATACTGCGAATCAAAAATATTACAAAACTAATGTGAGTTAACGTGAGTGTTGATAACAGCTCTCATATACACAAAGTAATTTCTTGAAACTTGCTTATGATGCTCAGACCAGGTCAGTAGTTCAGTTACTGACTCGTATCAGCTGAGGCATGAAGGTGTTAATGGACATATCTTTTGTAACCAGATGCTAAAATTTAAACCCCTAAATCCATAGGAAGTTCCTGTTGTATCACTACAGTGCTCCCACAAGTCCCGCAGCTTTTTTTGGGAATTTAAGAGAGAATATTGGAGACCGGAAGAGGTGGCTGAACTGATGATTTAGAATCTGAGCACCAGTTTTAGAAAGCATGAGAACTGATCTGTACACAGGAACTCTATGTTCACAGAAACCTTAGCTCTATTTAACTCAAAGCAGATGACAAGAGTATTTTTCAGTGTATACAACCAAATACCAACACAAAGAAGGGTGGAATAAGAACACAAAATACTAACACACAATTTTATGGTCATAGAACATTTTGTTCCGATGAACCGAAATAGTGTGTGTTGGGCTACAAAAGGTTAAGCAATTTCTGCAGTCAAAATGGACAGAATACAAGATTAATACTCCAGAAAGTGTTAACATTGCATTAAAATATCCTTGGCTAAGTATCTGGCTCACATTCCACTTAAAAAAAAGAAAAAAGACAAAAAAAAAGAAAAAAGAAAAAAAAAGAAAAAAAAAGAAAAAAAAGAAACGTAAAAGAGTTAATGTATCTGACAGCTTGCCATCTTTTTTTTTTTTTTTTCATTTAAGCTTAATGCTTTGCTTTAAGAGTACAAAATAATTTACCACAGAGAATTCTAGACAATAAAACCATCTCATTTTAGCTACCAAAAATCTTAAATTGTATTTTTTTCCTCAGGATTCTAGACAATAGAAAAAGGGTTTGACAGGTGAAAAATTATTTTCTAATCGTTCTGATGAAGGTAAGACAATAGCATTTTAAGCAATTACTGTAAGATAATGTTCTATTATATTAAACATTAACGTAAAATAGACTCTTGCACTAAACCCCAATGAAAAATTCATAGAGTTCAATGGAATGGCAGACAATGTATCTTAAGTCACAGTGTTACTGTAGCATTGAAGAACTAAAGATATAGGGAGAACAAGGTTTATAAGTATTGATATTACAATTGATTAGGCAAGCTAATAGAGATAGACAAACAATCTTTGGGGGTTACATGAAGAAGAGCTTTACTGGTTTGTTTGGTTTTGGGTTTTTGGTTTGGTTTTTTTTTTCCAAATAATGGAATGAGTACTTTAAAAAAAAGACAATTAGCAGGAGAACAGAACAACAGAGCCGTTACCTTCACTCTTGCCAGGTCATGGGGATTAAGGACTGAACCCTGATAAAATTCCACCTGAGTGAAGTGTCGTTTAAAAAGAGCTTCCAGCTCAAGGTTAGGGGAGATACTGCAGGGAAAAAGAAGAAAATACAAGAGCAAATGAGAAGTCAGTTTCCATAACTGCCCCACTTACTTCATTTATAAACCAACCCGTTTGTTTATTTTAGGTATTCAGACTTCTGGTGATGCTTTTCCTGTGGTGTGGAAACTGTGCAGCATCCTTAAAAGACAAATGCAATACTGCTTTCGCTTCCTTGCTTCTGGCCCACCTCATTGCGCTACTCTGCACGTTCCTCATTTGTCAGTTTCTCATAGATGTGAATCCAGAAGAATTGGTGTAAACATTTGAAAACATGCTCGCACAGCTTCCTCCACAAAATTGTCTCGTAAGACAATCATCCTCTGCACGTCCCCATCATTCTCAAAACACCTGTCTGAATCAAGTAAGAGAGCTCAATGCAAAAATCACTAAAAGTCGGAAAAGGAACCCTACAGGGATCCCGTGGCCTGTTTAGTCAGAATTAAAACAAACATAATTATGCTGTGACTTTTTGTCTCATTTCATATTTCCATAAACAGGAAAAATTAAATGGTCACAATCTATTATATAATGTGACACCAACCTTGTAAACACCTTTTCTGATGCCACTCACTAAAATTTAATAGCTACATAGTAAGTGCATGAGATCTTCGCCATGCCAGATGCTAAATTTAATAAGAGAATAACAGATACATGAAAATGTTTGCCTGTGAAGGTACAGAAGAAAGCAGGCACAGACAAGTAGCCAGGTGCTAAACTCCATTCACGTGCATATTTCCTGATTCCTATCACCATGTATTTTCACTGTGGAATCTAGATCTCTACTTTCCTATTAGAGTCAATCCTTGTTATGACTTAGAGAGCGGAAACAAGCAAACAATGTAGTTGACAAGACTGGGTCTGAAGTCCGTCCGCTTGAAACACCTATACTTAGCAATGGGTTATAAAACAATTGCAGAAAATAACTCTTTTTTCAAAATACATTGTTAACAAAAGCAATTGAAAACACTAATTTTACGGTTATTTGGAGCTGAAAAGATCCTCTATCTTCCCAAAAAAAGACACGGCTTAATTTAATGAGTTTCAGTAACATATAATAAGACTAATCTTGAAAGATTACTCACTTATGCAGAAAGACGATTTCTACGTTGACATCATCCCTATCCTTGTGCAGGAAGTCCTTCAGGAAGTTGGACACACTTTCAAGTGTTATGTGACCACAGACAACTATGTGCCTGTTACAGAAAAATCAGAATTAATCTTGCAAAGAACATAAAACAAGCGAGAGAGCAAAGGAGAAAATCATAATTTATTGGCCAAAAAAAGAATATTAGTCTCTTCTTGACATTTGTCTAGATCCTACTCCATGAAGTCAAAGAAGACAAACAGCAGTTCCAAAAGGTGCTTTGCAATTGCAAATACATATACACTCTCACTTGTAAAGACTGCTATTAACAAACCATTTGGCCAAGTTGTATTACGCATTTAACCATAAGTGGCATCACATATATATATATGTGTTTATACACTGTATTAACCAGTCCCTCTCAAAGTCGTATTTCTTGATTTTACACATCTTTCCCCACATCTTTACTACCTCTACTGAGATTTACTGTTTAAATTTTTGGTTTATGACATAATAAGAAAGCAAATCTCCCTAAAATGATTCAGTATTTTTCCATGGTTGAAAGCAGACACTTATGCCAATGAAGGCAATGCAAAGCTTGCCAATTATAGGCCATAAGCAGTAAAAAAAGACATCTTTTTCTTACCATAACTCCTACATGGAGAGTACCTTACAATAAGAAACCGTTATTTATTGCACCATTGCAATAGATTGTTTAGAAAAATCAAAGTTTGCACTGACTGTGATGTCACAAAGGTTTCTACTGCTCCATGTTTTCATTAATAGATGTATCTGACCACATAAGATGGATGCACAGTATATACAATGTGTATGTGCACATTCTTGAATTCTACATCTTAAATTCTGAGAGGCTGAAGAAAAGGCCTAGGAAATTGCACTCTTCCTGACTTAAGGGATCTTTGCTCCTTTATTATTGTAAAGCAAAGTCCAAAAATCTGTGATTAGAATATCCTACGTTGTCTCAACTATTTCCCACATGGAAAAGCTTGTATTACTGTCATGGGTTTAAGACAGATGGTGATTTTGATAGGCCTATTGCTAACACTTCCATTTACCCCATTGCTCACAGAAGTCAGGGAGAGGGACAAGGCGGTATAGATACAACTCCTGAACTAACAGAAAGTCAACTTCATTACGGGCACTATGCACAAATGCTCCGAACACACAATTTCACAAACTTATTTGGCACTTGAACTGCCAAATGCGAAGCAAAGTAATTCCAAAGGTAAGAAGTAGACCATCCAAGTCTCACCTACTTCACAACTGTTCTGCGGAAAACTCAATAATGCAGAAACCTCATTGGCTGGAAACAACAAATAATAGGTGGCAGCAATGATTACTTATGTAATGGGCTATTACAGGAGTCTACGCTTGCTTCATAATTTCATGCTTGATGAAATATGTGTGAAAAGTTCATAGAACTCATTGGAAAAGGGATAATTATGCAGAAGAAAGAATGTATCAGTAATATGCATCACACAGTGAATAATATCACCATCCTGTAGTGTTACTTTTGCAGTAGTTCAGATGGTCACTAGAAAAGCAAAACACAATAAGCTATTATGCCAGTCCAGCACACCTTATGATACTGATCTACTGTTTCGACTTCTATAAATAGCATAGCACAGAGTTTTCCAGCTTTATTTAGAAATATGATAAACTCAGACACTCCTTTTGCATGAGTTCTTAGTGACATCACCAGGACACACATGTAATTTTAGAAACAGCAGCAAAAATGTCGATGGTTTCATTCTTCTTAACAGGCAAGGAATATGTTTATATGAGACACTGCTCATGTTGTTTTAGATTTAACATAGGACTCAATACTATGAGCTTTTATTGCTAAACTAGCTATCCAGAGTGTCTGCTTTGACTTCAGTAAGATTTTGGTGCAGTAGGGGTACAGAGCACTGAGTTCTAGGACAGTAAACGCTTAAAAACACAAAAATCCCCACGTTAAAGCTTTTCTGTTTTATGAGGTGGTAAGCACAATATCAGAAAACAAGACATAAAATATATTAGCTCATCCTTTTTTTGGTGCAAGGCGTCCTTAATAGGTTTCCTCTGGGATCTTTGCAGCTTAGCAGAGTTTGCAGCAGCCTCTGTACTGGATGAAACCGTGCCTATATTCCCCCCTTGAGAAGCACTCTTCCTCAGTTTCCCTAGTGGTCAATTGCCTGAGCTGCCAGCATTGTGTGTGCACCTGTTATTGCACACACAGTTAGGTCAGGGTAATAACCTTCAACACAGAAGGATAAAATATGATTTCAAGCACTAGGATTCACTCCCCATCAAATGGATGACCCTTCATCCAACATATCCATGTAAATGGAAAACCTCAAGAAAGTTCAGATTCTGAAAAGGTGTTTAAAACCTGAGTAGTTTACTAGATCTAAATTCTGAACACACTATGTTTGATACACTACATTACACTAACGTATTGGGAAGTTCTAGCTGTCTAGTGGTATTCAGCACTTTTCCTGATGCCCATCTGGCATCAAAAAAACACAAAGGCCCAAGAAAATGACAAATAACAGCTAAAAATATTAATTAAGATGAATAATTTAAACTATGGGTATTATTTTCTTCAAATGTTTCCATCCATTACTAAATAAGAAATTGAACTTTCATTTGCATAGTTGATGCATCATTTTTAATAATAGAATTAAGTTCTTCTTACAGACAACTGTTCTTTACAGATTCTGCACTATTAGCTTTAGCAGGGTCTCTTCCTGAATGCTCTTGTGCTACATTTCATTTCTGTGCAGAAAATTTACTTCCTTCCCAGGAGATTTCACTTCATATAGGTTCTTTTCTGTCATTAATTAGAGTTCAAATTTTAAAAATATTGGTCAACTGAAGAGAAAAACTTCAAGATAGTGTGCAACCCAAATTACTCTATTGCAGAAGAAATTTTCATAGAATCATAAGATTACAAGATAATTTAGGTTGGAAAAGACCTCCAGCGGTTATCCACTTCAAAAACCTCCTGCTAAAAACAGATGCATTTGGTATAATAATTCAATCCTATTATGATTCTCATTCAGTAGGGTTTCATAGCAATCTGCTTCAGTGAAAATAAAACATTTGGCTGTCAAATACTCTTGCATTTGAGCATCAGGACTGATTCTTTTGGAAGTGTCAGAAGGCATCTGCACCATGATTTCATTTTAGCACTCTGATTTGGGGCTGGACATTATCTATTCTTCTCTTTTTTGCTGTTTTTATATAGTGCAAGACAGTGTCCTGAGTAGTGATTGCAACAAAGCTCCTAGTTTTCAAACAATATTTTCTGATGAGATACTTGCATTAATTTTCCATTGTAAACTCCCACAAAAAAAATCTTCTTTTAATATAAATTATATTTTTGCTTAGAAGTAGAAGAAATTGAAAACAGATTTCCTATTTGTCCAAAGAGAGTTATTAGGTACATTATTTAAGAAAACTTCGAGAGCTTATATTATTCCAATCTGTCTCGTACATGATTTGAAGATTTATAGCTTCCTCTGTTTGTTCCAATAACAAATCCCTTCCCATGTAACACCCATTTTCTTCCATGCACCAAGAGTTTAAGTAAAGCCAACATACTGGATATCTTTTGCTTTCAGCTAGAGTTGGTTGGTAGGAAAATACTGTATTAATAATTTTGTGTCAACAGAAATGTCTAACCTCTGCATTAATCTTTGGTTTATGAAAAACCTCAAAAGTAATACAGTATTCAGCTAAATTATTATGATTTCCAGGGGTTATTTTTCACTCTTTAAAAATGAAATTTAGAAATTGCCTTACAATACTGAAAACAGTTATTCAGGAATTTAGACGTTTTTATTGCTGATAAGTATTGAGGGCTAAAGTTTCTGCTGAGTAATAGTCATTGGTATCACGTATCAGAGGGGTAGCTGGTTTAATATACCAATATTATATGATTGTGATGCTGCAAAAAGAATGTCTTACAGAGAATCAAAAGCTTATCAGGAGCCATACTCTATTAACCGTTAAAGCCAGACTAATCCATGCTCTCTGATATGTACCTAGCATTCTCAAAATTACAGTGACAAATATGAAAAATTAGTACAGTTCTACACAGCTAAAATTCTCTAATTTTTTTCCACTCAAGTACTGACATAATGATACATTTGCTAAAAATACACTAACTTCTTATAAAGCAGACAAAAATGGTGATAAAGGGTCCAAAGCTACCACAGATACAGTTTGAGGAAGAAAAAAAAAAATTAAATAAGCAAAAGCTAAGACAGCTAAGATTCTGACATAAGATAATTGAGAACATACACTTAATGCATGTAAATAGTACTGTAAATGAAAACAGATCCACCATGAATAGGATTCTTAAAAAAGGACCTTTGCATGGTTCTTCCTTCAGAGGACACAATACGAAAGGCAAATCTTTTGCCCGTTTATTTTGAAAGAAATTATATCCATTTTATTGGAACAAGTATAAAGAACTTGAAAAAACTCACTCTAACTAGTCTGTCATAATAAATCAAAGATAATAAATACAAAATTCTGCTCAGCATTCAGTTGAATACATGGTGTTCACTTGTCAAGTAACTCAATGAAGTGTGAGCACATATTGATCTGAATGTCTCTATAAAACTATAATATTTATATCAAATACATATGCTCAATTCTCCTTATGGTCCTTCTGCTTAGTGTTCTGATCATGCCTTCATCTACCGACCATCTACATTCTTTCTTTGTATACCAGTAGCAGGCTGCTGTGGTTGAAGTAAACCAGTTCTTGTAAAGTCTAACTGGTTTTCCTCAACAAAAGATGGGTCTTAGTCATTTTTTTTTATTAAGAAAAGTCAATAAATTTCAACAGAGACTGTACATGTGGTGGTCTTGTTTATCTATTACTGGTATGCATTCTCTAAATATACCACTTTACAGTATATTTCTAGCTGTTTGTGCTTTTTATGATTTACCTAACATTATTCAAGATTCTATTAATCAGCGCAATTAAGTGAAAACTTTATGCATGTACTTATGTGTCTCTTATTCAGTTAAATATATGCCTTATTTTAATAAACTACGCTCTCAGATTAATACAGATAGAGTAATAGGTGCTGTACAGTCATGATTTAATGTTTTTCTCCTTTTTTACAGAAGACTTCAACCCAAGGATGGTCCTCTAAGGACCACTTATTTAGCCACTGTGTATAGTGAGCCAGAACGATATATTATAATATTTTAAACATTAAAAAAACTTGTCAATGTATTGCAGATATGACAAAAGCAAAGACTGAGAACTACTCATCTAGAATGGACTCTTGTGGACCAAAAAAAGACATAATGTATTTGTTTATAAAAAGTACCTCTAGCAGGTATGAAACTAAAAAGTGATACTCCCAAACTTGCCTTTTTGCAGTAGTCATTCATGTCTGTGAACACAGAGCTCTGAAATCAAGACATGGTATTTTTTTAAAAATTCAACTGTAAGGTCTCTATTTTCTCACTCGGATTCTTGTATCAGGCTCTAGAAATCTTCTAGTAGAAAGAAGACAAGTCAAAAATATTGTCTGTCAAGTGTGTAACAACCCAGCAACTTTATTTTAACATTTGTTCTCCTTCAAATGTTTGCTAGAAAGCAGATTTTCATTATTCTCTTTACTCCTGAAGGATTAAAAATTTCAAAAGTGTTGAAGTTAGTGAGAAGTCAAAAGCACTGACTTTCAAATGTATACAATGTATAAAAGTGTAATGTATAAATGCATAAAAGAATATGACTACACTGTGACTGGCAATGTGATTGCAGTATGTCAGAACATGTCTGAGGTATCTTTAATTTCTGTAAATTGGACCTGATAGCTTCAACTGCCAATTATTTAGGAACCGGAGTGAACTCATGCAGCCTGTACTGAAGCTGCTGTGATTAATTCTGACAGAAACTATCTGTTCTTCCCAATAGGTTCCATACTCCTTGGAATCTCTCTCATATTGTGAGTAAAGAAAGAGGAATTAGTTAATACCAGAAAACACTCAAAAAGCTACATTGAGTATATGGATATACAGTACAGATCAGTGCAACAGCACTGGATCACACATCAGATTAATATAAGTGGGTAAACATTAATGCCAGACATTTGAAAGTTACCTCTGATGCAGATATTAAATTTAAAAATCAAAAAGGAATAATTTCAAATTATCTTAAGCATAAAATTGGTAATTTGTGACAAACATACAGTCACACATGAGACCCTAATTAGCTGTGAATTATTACAGCTATGAAACTATATCAAGTGCACGTATACAAATCCAGGTTTCAGTCTTGTTCAGTGAATAATGGTGGTGTGTCACTGGTAATTTTTATTAGAAACAGTACAGAAGAATTCACTTACGCAGGTACACAAATATTTTATGCCCACCTAAGTGAGATTTCTATTAGAGAACAGGCCAATAGAGTGCATTTCAGATACTTTAAGCCTGGATAAATAGCATACTCCTTTGTTTAAACTGCGTATTACATCTTGCATTTAAGTCTGCTTGCAATAGCACGCTAACCTAAGTGATTCATTGTGAGCTGCTTTGTTTCAACTTCCTTTCTCAGTTACAGCTAAAAGAGATTATCTTAGTTTTATGATCTAAGGAATTGCGTAATGCTTGTCTATAACGCAAGTTAAGAAATAAAAGTTAATATTCTTTGCTTGATGCATACCTCTGAAACTGCAATAATAAGAAGAATGCACAGTGATTTGTTTCTGCCAGGGTCTGGATTAATTAAGAGGCTTCCACTGCAGCTTAAAGGAAAGGATGAATATTCATCCTTTCAATTCAGTCTTCATGGTAATACCACCTAGATTATTTCTGCTTTCATAAAAAATACCACAACACTTAGACACAACACAGCTATATCACATAAGAAATAAGTGAATAATTTAGTATAAATAGAAGTAAAAACTGTTAGATACTATGGTACAAGGAATCCACGCTAGAAAGCTTAGAGTAAAATGCAGGAGTAAACACCATCTCCAGCATCAGCATCTCAGTTGCAAACAGACCTTAATCGACTGCTCTAATCCCTCCAAAACCTGGGCTTCCGTCTTGTACTCTTTTGTGCAGCAGATATCACATGCACAAGACACTCTGTTATTACTTTTGAAATCAGTTGAAAATATTTTCCCTTAAATAAATTGCTTTCTACCATTACTCGTTTTCAAATTGCCTTATGCATTTTCTAAATGCTGAGTCAAAAAAATAACTAAATCCTTTGTAAGCAATGCAGAGTTAGCAAAGGCTCTAAGATTTTTGAGCATTTCATTCATGACCAGAGCCATTACATTTCTTTCCATAGAAATCACTCCAAAATGTCATGACTAATTTTCTGCAACAGAACCTGAGTAAAAACAAAAAGTTATAATTCATTAAAACTTGCTGAGTAATTCACTACTTCTGCCATGTCACATTGCACTCCTTGGAATGTCCACGCTTAAAGTCATGGCCTGTATATTTTGCAGAACGTCGTAGATGAGCAGATTTATAAACCAGATTCAGCATTGCTTGGGGCAAAATTTAGACAGCAACAACTGCTCTTTTGATGCCAAACCCAAAAGTTTTTTTAAAGTTTGTGCAGAAAGAAGGAAAGGTTGAAATTTTTACAATTTTAACTAGAAATATAAAATTAGTGCTGTTATTGTAGGAATGGAACGTGGTTTAGACCTAGAATATACATTTAAGTAATAATATTATTATATGTTATTTCCGACATTTCCTTACTTGCTTTCATAAGAATAGATATAGTTAAATAAGCATCCAAAATTGGGGGGAAAAAAAAAGTTTGTCCTATTAGTTCTATCTGTCAGTCTATTTAACACTCATCAGATTTTCTTTATCACTAAGTGAGACTTCATTTGAAACAGTGGGATTAGAAGAATGGCTAGCAGATGGGAAATAGAGACACCCCTGGGGATCATAATGCAATCCATGTCACATTCTCTTATTACATTCTCATCCCACTGGAAAATAATATCTTACATATTGTATCAAATTGTTGAATATAATAATCTAATGTCACTTTCTTTGGAGCTACGCCTCTCATTACTGCAGCAAATGGTCCTTTGCCAAAGTATTTGGATAAGCCTTGAAATTTTTTTTCTAATTTTTAATCAAATTCAAATGTTTAATGAGTCCAAGATGGCCTGTCAGCTTAAATTATCTGTTTGTCTTTCTGTTTACCATATCTATCTGTCTACAGTTTTTATTTTTCTCTGTGAAGTTTAGTTATTGAATCCCATGTTTCCTTCTGGAAGGAATCTCTAACAGATGATTCTTCCCGTTGATATGTTGATGATTTGCTAATTTATGGCTTGTAAATTTAAGGAATCTGAAGAAATCTCTGGGAAGCAGAGCAGACCATGAGGGAAGAGAAACAAGAGTTTTTAATAGCTAATACAGTAAGAACTGAGATTTCATTAAAATACAATTCTTAATATTATATATTGACCACAGTAATGCCTCCTGATCTTTTTTTTTTTCCATCTTTTGAAAAGTACACAATTTAGCATAAATATTTAGTATTGGGACAAGATAAGCAGTTTATATATACACATACATGTTTATAAAATAATAATAAACCCCTTCTCTGCTAATATCTATTAATGTGCAGCTGTGTTCTGCTTGCTGCCCTCATAAAGAGTTTCCATTGGATTGAATAGCAGTTTCTCATGAAAAAGGCAAAATGAAGTTATTCCATGGAATTAAAAGTCAATAATTCAATGTAGAGGAAAGATTGAAAAGAAAATAATAACTTCTCCAGTCTCTCTTTCAGTCCATCAGTTTACAAATGTTCTTTCCATATGCTTTCTAAAGCTTTGTGCAGGCTGATTTACAATAACCTAATGTCTTCAAGTGGAAAATATTTCACAGAATTAAAATCCAGTCTGATCATATGAACACGAGTACAGAAATGAAACAACTAAATACGAACAATCTTGATTCTCAAGAAAATTAGCAATGCAGAATAAAAGGTTTAGTAGAGGTAAAACAAACCTGGATCTTTAACAAAGTCTCAAACCAGACCTGAGCCATATGAATGTTATAAATAAATAAACAAGCCAACCAACCAATGTTGATTTTTTTTTTTTTTTTTTTTTTTTTTTTTTTTTTGGTTCTTCTCAAAAGAAATAACACAGATAATCTTGCAAGTCCTATATTGTCTAAGACTGAATGTCTAAGTTCCAAATATCACAAATAGAGTGCAACAGCAGAATTCTACTTATCCAATACCAAGAATTTCTTGAAGAAATCTCTTGTCTCCTAAGTATAAATTTCAGGCTTTAAGTCTTAAGAGGTTAGTTGGAGCACTTCAGAAAATCATCCAAAGCCAAAGCGACCACTGCCTCTTTCAGCCTTCCAGAAAGGTATGCATGCATGAACTAACCCGTAGGCTTATTGTTACATTCTAAAAACAATAGTCTATCAGCTATGGTGATAGAGTAGCAGACACTTTTTCATCCTTCCATGGTACTTCACTTTTAAAATTATCCCTTGAATACTAGCTCATGAGTTCTACAGATCGGTTACTGAAAGAGTCTAAACAAAGCAGGTCAAATAGAAAGCCTTAAAAAGAAAAGACCTAAATGTAGATAGGGTGTAGGGAACCAGCTGCTGGTCTCAAAATTATTAAGAAAAATGACTAACAGGAAATATCATTGATACTCAAACTTTATACCATTTCAGTTTGTAGCTGATGAAAAAGATATCAAACAAAAAGCATAAAACTTCCCCTGCTTATATATATACAATTACATATTATTTTCTAAAGTCTAATCTATAGACTTCTAAAAATACTGTAATAAAAGGTCAGATTTTTTTCTTCTCCATCCAACTACATATTACATCTATCTTTTATCTCCAGTATTTGTATCCAGTATTTTGTCATTACAAACTACCTCATCTGTTCATAATGATACCAGTTTTGTCACTAATTTACTTTATGAAATTATGTGTATGTAACTTCTTTCAGGTATGTGCTTTCATTAGTTATTTCTTAGTGATCTAGAAAGTTTCACAATGTTTTATGTATGTATGTCCTATATAATATTTCAGGTATTTTTTAGTGCGATGACATACTACTTGGTGATGAAGCAATTAATAAGAGTTAACCTACATTGCATTTTAAAAGCATTCCTCATCTTCAGAAAGCATAAACTTGACTGTTAAATTTCACAAAAACTCTGTCAGGTAGTTACTAGCCTATTAATAATAAAACTATGCCAACTGCTCTTCAGAGAAAGTAAGTTACATCATTATCTACTTCTACAGAAACCAGCAGGACATTGGCTAATGTGTAAATAATATTATGTGTTATATCTGCTTTGCAAAAAGCATATCCCAAAATCACACAGTACAGAATTCATCCAGGGAAATGCACAGGAAGAACAAACAGTAGTGACCAAATTGCTCACGTGAAAGAACAGAAAAACTATGTAGGTCTCAATGTGGAAAATACTGGAAGCCACATCACTGTTATCCTAAGATACCTCTCAGCAATATTCGAAGATAATATTTTTTACAGTTCTGATTGCTTCTGATGCCTGAATTTTATTTTCCAGTTACAGCTTACTCATACATATATATTCAATATCAACTATTTTCTGTTTTTTTAACTACAGTCTAGTTTTCTCTGTATCATTTGTATTTATTTAGTGGTGACTATAGCAAGAAGTAATTGTTTGTTCTGAGTATAACTGAACTAAGGCAGCCAGTTTTCTCTTGTCTATTGACCATCTGATTTTGGTGTATCAGGGTACATAGTAAAAAAATTACAGAATCTTCTGATGAGCTTATCTTTAAACAGTAGCTAAACAGTAGTTTACCAGTAATCTCGTAACCCATAGAGTAGATCTCATTATTTACAAATGTGAAATTCAAGACAAGGATTGCCACCATTTTTGGTAACAGTATTTTTTTTGCACTAGGTTGTAATTGTGCCAAAGTCATTACCCTACTTGTCATTAAATGTGTCTATTTGGTCTCAGTCCCATTTTTTTATAGACATATTGGTGTGGGTATTGTTATGTATGCAACAGTGAGGACTGTTGTTTATTTAACAGGTAAAACTTCAATCAAAGACCATAATAAGACTCCTGCTTTGTGTTCTATGAGATCTTAGAAGTCTCATTACAGGAATATACTACAAAGGAGAGATTATAAATTAAATTTAAAATTCCCCATGGACTTATATAACAAAACCACCTAGTATCTAGTAAATTTGACCAGTGATAATTGCATACTGCCTACAAACTACTTCTATTTACAAATTCTGTATGTGTCTCATCTGAGACACATGTAAGCTTCTTTATCGTATAAAATGATTCCTATATAGTTTATAAGTCCTTTGGGGACTTTACTGGCTGAAAAGGAAAATTAAATGTGATATCAAACTTCTCGTCTTTTTTAAGTGGAGTTTGTAGAAATAATTTTTATGCATACAATCTAGCTGTTTCAATAATTACAATTCTATAGCAAGGCTCTCCTTAGTATTAAACCAACAAAGTGAAATCCTCAAAACATGCATAAACATATGTTAATTTTAACTTCCCACCTAAATGCTTAATAATCATATAAAAGCACGTTATTCCATAGACATAGTTCATGCAGCAACATGTATAAACATATATATAAATGCTACAAAGCAGATTCCATGTATTTATCTATTTTGGAGAAAGTTAGAATATATACACATTTGCTATTCTAAGAGTTGAAACGACATCTTTCAACAAAATTTAGCTGCTTTCATTTTGTACATGCATTTAATTTTATCTAGCAACTTTCTGACGCTAGGCATAGAACAACTGTAGTTTCTCATTAAGTTTGCTGCCAGAATCTATGCTTGGTTGCTCAACTAAAGACCTTATATTGCTAATTACTACCACATGCCCATATCACTAGCAAAGGAAAACTTATTGGTTCTGACAATCCATTCTCTCAACACTGAATTCCAAATGAAAACTTAAATTTTGGCCAAACATAACATTTCATCAATCTTGTTCTACTGACTGCAAAAGCAACATCAAACAAGGAGTGCTAATGGCTTTTTACTGTGCAGTTCCCAAGCTTAGATTCTCTGATGAAAGACCCACATGAGCAAAGGACATCTTTAAACTACTTTGTAATTAATAATTGAACCAGAAAACAATACATAAAGTAAAACGAACAGTTTGTATGCTGATGGCAGAGCTGAGTTTCAAACAACAAGTTATATGGTCAGTAGAGATCAGCAGAGAAAGCATTGACAACAGAGTGAGCTAAAAACAAAAAGACAGTGCATATAAAGACAAAAAGAAAAGGTGAAAAATAAAATTAAGCACACCCCAAAGCTAGCAGAAGCCTCTAATCTGGAGTTGAGCTTTTCAGGATGTGGGGTTCTGACTGAAGATCAGGTCCAAATTTAGAGACATCTGAGCAATGCTGGGTACCAGTGACAATGTAGAAGGGGAGACACTAAATTCTGTATGTAAAATAGTTTTTAACCATATTCCCCTCTGCTATAACTCCTTTGGAACCTTGAAAACATAGGTGTAAGTTCTGTGTTTGAAAAACTTCTCTTTGTGAGAAATCAAGCATGAATATGAAACTAAGTGGGGCTCTGTCACAAATAAACATTTTGGGAAATTAATGATACTAGTCTATCTGAGAAATAAATTAAGGCATTTGGTTAATCTGGATAAGTGAATTATGATGCAAGTATCCAACATTTGTGTTTACAGTTAAAAAAAAATTAGACCTTTGAGGGTATCTCAAAAAAAGGAAGTATGGAAGTATCCAATTGTGTCTTCTAATTGCTTGAGTATTATTGAACATACAATAGTACAAGCTATAACTAAAGAAAAAACTTGGATTTATCTACCCAGTGATGTAAAACAGTACTCTAGAATTAGCTCTGTGGGACATTTACAGTCTTTCTGCTCCACAAAGAGGAGAAACAACTTGATAAAACCATAATCCACATTTATAAAATGATGCATGTGTGATGATTTGAAAGGAATCAAATAAAATTCATATTTTCTTAAAGTAAGGAGAAGGAGAATTAATTAGATATGTTGCTTGCAGTACCTTCTTTATGTTATATGGAAAGGATTCTATATGACAAGTCTTTCAGGGCAAACGTATCTCTACCAGTGAATATGACAATGATATGTAATGAAACAAAAGATGGCAACACTAAAGGTGATATAGAAAAGAAACTGCCATATCGCCAAGTACATCTAGTTCATTAAAGGCTATATCCCAGCAGGTCTATACGCTGGGAATGCCAGAAAGAGCTAGTTTTAACTTGGTTAAGAAAACCAGCAGGCTTTCAATAGAATTGTAATTAGGTAATGTGATCCAATAAAATTTAACTTTTGCTACCAGGTAAAAATAGTATTTTTTACAGGGTGGGGTTTTTTCCCCACACTGTTTTGATACTAAGGCTACTACTTGCTCTTCTTCGGATAGGTTTTAAACAGTGCGTGGAAGAGAATAATTTTAAAAACCCTGGTCATAGATCCTAAAATCACGAGTGTTTGCAACATTCATATGAAGTCAATAGGCACTGCATGAGATCTGAATCTGCTGTTTGAGCAATGAGAAAGAGCGCTATCAGACTTCTGACACAGTCAGTCTAATGGTCTAACCCAATCAACAAAAATCTTGTATTTTGCACTCCAGTAAACCAAGTTTTCTAAAGAACTGAGTTGTTTGAAAATCATGTGAATTGTCATTGTCACTTAGTTAAGAGATGACCACATGATAATCTAATGCCCAAAACTCTGAAGTGATAAGTCAACCTTGTACCAGAAACTAAGTGCATATGCAATAGCAGCATTTTTTTACAAGGTATGTCAGTGTAGTCTTAGTGGTATCCAGGTTCTCTTGAATTAGGGACAAAATGTTGTGACTTGTACCATAGCATAGCCCAGGTCTCTAATTATAGTGTGACAACTCTCCAGTGGTAACATCTGATGTCAAGGAATACAGCCTTATAAGCTGTGAGTCAGCTATTACCACCTTCAGGGGCTCTTTAACGTCACACAACCACACCTGGTCTTTTTGACTTACTTTCTGCCTCGGGTTGAGTTAAAAGTCCCGCCGTATTTCTTCCGATTAAGGATGAGAGCAGCAATTTCTGGCACGTAGCGAGCAAACATTGCCTACATGCATGAAACAAAAACACAAAAAAAAAAAAGAAAATGGCATGCAGAGAGTGTTCTACTGCAGCAGAGGCAGCAGAGCCTCTTGGGATACTTACTTTCTTCCACTAACCGCACTATAGGAACCACCATATTTCTTGCGGTTTCCTATTAACTCTATGATTTCAGGGACGTAGCTGGCAAACATGGCCTAAGAAGAAGATAGGAGACAGAAGAAAAGACTAAAAAGAGAGGCCAAAGAAAGGGGGATGATGAATATTTTCAGAAGATATATATCTTTAAGATCTGAAAATGCAAAAGAATTAGATCTATGAAGTTGTTTAAAAAGAAAATTTAAGAAAATTGTAAAAGTTTTTATCAAACAAAACAAGAAGGCTTAATGTAAAAGTTGGTCTTGGAGAAGGTGCACACCTTATAAATTAAGAAAATGTTCAAAAGAGGAAAAATAGGCACACAAAACAAAACAAGAACAAAATTAATTCAAACTGGTATCTAATCATAAAACACAGTTGTCTAATTCTTCTTGAAGAGGGGAGGGGGAAAAAACCTATCCAATCTCCACTGCAAAAAAACCAAAAACAAGCATTGTAATTACTGTGACATTTCTATTTTAAAAGACAGACTTTTTCCCCCCGTGATTAGGATTCAAAAGACAACAAAAACAAGATAGAATCAGGGGTTATTCCCCCTGTCAAGAAACAAAAAGATCACCCCCCTTGCCCCCCCCCCAAAAAAAATATTTTTTTTTCCAAAAGTTTGTTTTTAAAAGAATAGGAATAACTCATGATAGAAAAAAGGGGGTTGAGGAGAAAATAAAAATTATTCTGCCATGTTTTGTCCAACAAACATCTTCCTTGTGGCTGGATACTTCGAAGAGCTACTGCCAGTTGACATGGTCTTTGTCTTCGTATGTCAATAAACATAGATGGGAATGCATATAGCTATGCTCATACATATACTTATATATATATGTATCTGTATGTATCTCATATATGGCATTCATAACATTAGTTATATACATATCACCTCTGTAAGACGTATGTATATGTGAAATCAATATATGAGAGTAAAGTAACAACATACATATGTATGTATGTGCACAATATATATAGAGAGTCATCCATAAGGCACTTACCTTGCACAATGAAACTATTAAAATAAACAGTCCTGTTTTAGAGACTAACATTGCAACAGTTCCTATGAAATTACTAACACTGATAAGTAATAGAAAAGTTGACATAAGACAATTAGTAACTTTGGTGTTATGTACATACAGGACAAAGAACATGAGAATTTGCTGATAAAAAAAGGATACTGGTTATGGCCATGTGATAAACTGAGTTAAAACTGTGCTACATGACATGAAAGGATGTTTGAAATTAAAGAAAATGTGGTTTGCCATCGTCTGGATCAGGCAAGCTGCTCTTTAAGGCAGTCCAAAGCCACAGTGTTTGTTGGAATTCTGGGAAGGAACACAGAAGGGTGGGTAGGACTTCTGAAACCGCAAAGTGCCTTTACGTATCAATAGCAGCCTCAAAAAAATGCACTACAGTCAGTAACTGAAAACTAAAGGACTACAAATAACATTATAAGTTGAAATATTAAGGCACTTCATGTATTCACATGCATTACTCAAGTTAAAAGGTTTAGAAAAAAATCTGACTCTACTAAACTGGACTAATTTCACAAGCTCTGCCAAAATATTTATCTAGAGGGAAAAAATGGGGTGTATTAAACATATTTAAAAGTTTTATAACTAATTTTAATTCACTAAACGAGGTATTATTATTTCTTTAATTACAGAATTGAGAAATACAGGATCAAGTGTTAAGGTAGCTGAAATAAAAATAATAATAAAAAAAGAGTTTTTACCAATCCCCCAAGGATGAAGAAGACCATGAAAAGGCGACCAAGGGTTGTTTTTGCATAAACATCTCCATAGCCAACAGTGGACATTGTAACCATCAGTAAATAAACACATTCCCAATATGTTAGCGGTTGATTATTTTGGAAATTTTCCCATGGATCCCCTGAGTTCTCCACCTAAAATGTACAAGAAAACATATAATGAATTAATAGAGCTGTACTACAAATTAAGTCTACTGATATATATGTGTGTGTGTGTGCATGAGTGCACAGGTGTGTATATAATTTGGCATAAAATATAAAACCGGGATCCTTTCCTGTAATTTATTTTGAATACAGAACCTAACCCTGTCCCAATTATAGTATTACAGTTCTTTTGCGAATATGCATAGCCTTGCCACTCTTACTATTTATGGAAAGTATCTCTTCCATTCACCACTAAATGATATAACTTATTAATGCAGCTAGGTGAGTTCATTTTATAGCAATTTGTTCAGAACATTTTCAGAGTGAATCATATTTGTAATGCAATTATGCTTAATGTTTTTGTTTTAAAGCATTATGTAGCTATTAAAGGCATTAGTAACATGTTAAGTTTAGTGATAACACTATTACTTTTCCAAGAAGCCAGCTACTGTATGTGACAAATTATAAATTTATCAGTGGGAAAGGAGTATGCCTTTTAAAATTTGTTCCGTAGTAAAAAGTTTGAGGATTCCTACAGTAGAACAGAGGAATTTATGCTGTAAAGCAAAAAAACCAAAATCCAAGTCCTAGAAAACAGCATTCCTTCCCTCCTGATGTAACTTTTATGTGGTGGGGGGTTTTTTTTATTGGTTCAAAACCAGAAAAAACTAACGTTTCTATGATAAGAATTCTATATTTGCCCAGAGGAGTGTAAGAACATGGTCATCCATGAATGAGAAGTATATCATAAATTAAAACATCCAAAATTTGCATCTTGATAAGAGTGAAAATTGAATTACTATCTGATACAACAAGAAGATATACATTCTGATTTTAATGTTATATAGCTGGATTCAGCTCAAAGTAATTCAAGTGAAGACAGTTAAATTACTCTGGACTAACATCAATATCATTAAATTATAATATTATTCCAAACCCATTCCTGAATAACTTATTACTACTAGCACCTTGAAATTTCCCTGATTCTAAGTTGATCATAAAATATACTTAAAGGACAAACACTTAATCATATTTAATTCTATTTACCAAACAAGTAAGTAAAAGCTATTACTTTAAAAATGTCTAAAATTAACAATTGACATACACCTATCATATATACGATAGGTATTTATGAACTCACTTGTACTTCTATACTAGCTATCTGACATTTTTCAGGTATTATTAAGTGTGGAATAAAAATCTAGTACAAAAATTTATGTTATCGGTGACTGAAAGCTACACCAAAACCCTGAAATTTAAACACAAAAAAGAAAATAATCTCTAAGAAATTGCTACCCGGCATGTTAGTAATCCCATTACTTCTCCTGGAAATACAGAAATACAGAACCCCTTTCTTCTGGCACAACCACTGATTTCCCAGGCACTCAGTATGATTTCAGCTGTGCCAACCCCTCCCAGGAAGTACTCCGGGGAGTTATTTAGGAAACATTGCCACCTACTGGTAAATTGTCATCGCTCGAGAAGTTGCACCAGTTCCAGTCTATTTTATTGCTGAGGTTAATGATGTATTACCTACTATTCAGAATTAGTTTTGAGTAGAAGCCTAAAATTCGGGAAGCTGTGGTGTATTCTTTTATTGTGCTCTATAGATGTGTTAAGGGATTATCCAGAGCAATGCAATTTCAGGTAATAAAGTAGCTCAGAGAGCAGGTGATCCATGAGAAAACGTCAATGAAGTATTTTCAAATGTACTTACCAAATGTATGAACCCAGCTGCTGTCAGCCACGTGCTGATAAATATAGAGCACAGATTCACTAGCTTGATGGAATTACTGAAGAGAAACAAATATCCAACAACAAATAGGAATTTAGACTGGAATTTATCACACATTTTTAATATATACTATATACAACTGCATGCTTTAGACTGAAAGAATCTTATGACGATTTCTGAAGAGATGTAGGCTCCTTAAAAACTTAATCAAAAGCCTATGCAAAATATGTATTATTTTGTCTTTGCAGAGTTCACATTTGTATAATTTAGTTTGCTTGAAAGAAAAATTCCAATGCATTTGAGAGCAGAAAGACAAATGGAAACCTTAGCCACATCTGAAGTCATAATCAAACAGAAATAAATAATGCTTTTTCAAAAATAATTTGGTTGTTTTTTCAGTACACTCACCTTCTCATTTTTCATTGGTATACACCTCAGCAATTACGTACATGTAAATATTCTGCTACCATGGAATACACCCATGAATTAAACTGAGCAATACCAATTAATGTTAGCTGCTGAACACTGTATTTATACATATAATTGACTGATGGTTTTGGATTTGTTTCCTTTTTTGTTAGCTTGTATGCTGCTGCTTCTATATTTATTGTGCTTTTGACCCCAGACCCGTGGAGGCTTTAAAAATTAACAGCAAGAGGATGTTTTTGTTGCATACTCATCACATGTTAAAACATGCATACCTGACCACAGGGCAAGACTATTTCCCTATAGTTAGAGCAAACAATTAATGAACTATTGCAGCCAGTCTGTAAATGTCATGCTGCTTTTGTGAAAAAATTATGATTCTCAAATTAATTAACTTAGGCATTTTACACTTCCTGTGTAGAGTCCTAAGTAATTTTCATATTATATTTTCATATTAATTTTCATATTCATACGCTTGCATGAACTGTTATGGACTTCTTTGTGGAAATTCATATGGAGCTAGAGTACTTCATAATTCACATTTGCATTTTTCAAAACAAAATACAACAAACAAACCCCCCCAAAAAAACAACCAAACAAAAAAAACCTAACCCAACCCCCACCCCCGCCAAAAAAAACCCCAACACCCACAGATGGAAACCTACAGGTCAAACTCTGCAAACTCTTTTTTTAGTCCCACTGCATGGCATTTTCCCTGTTGTAGCCTGAAGTGATTTTGAAGCAAGGATCTCAGTTCAGCAGGAAAATATCATACTTAAAAGTTTGTGGAAGAAACAAGTAAAGCTCACTCCCTCCCTTCTTACAAGAATAACTATGATTTCAGAAGCTAAGAGGGATATTCAAATACACAAGGAACTGAAGTCCATGTATTACACTACATCTAAACAATCTTACCCATTCATGGAACTCTATTGGAAATAGCTGTCCTTTCTTTTTGAAAACATTTCTAAGAAAGAATAATGCCTCTGAAAAATCCCAATTCTTCCTAAAGCAATACATTCCAAAAGAAAAAAAAAAAAATTAGGAAAAATTCACTATCGGTGGTAGTAGTAGTAGTTTTGCAGTAGAACTAATTAATATTTCTGCCCTTTAAGGACAATAAAAATGCATCATTTTCTACACAAAGTTGAGAAATGGATCTGGAAAATTAATCATTAAATATATTTTTAAGAGTTACAATTACTGAAGTGGGCAACAGGGGATACTAGTAAAAGAAATATAAAAATACTAAAAAATAAGATAATATTCCAGCAGTTCTGCAATTAGTGTTCACCTACATCAGCATATATTCCCTATTTCTCTCTCTTTCTTAAGGTATGGTTGATTAAGGTTCATATCGTGATAAAATTCAGTCATAGGACGGGACCCTAAACAACAGGTTCCTAGATTAAACAAAATGATAGAAATCATGCTGCTGCAGAGTTCCATTACGAAAGGCTCAGGATCATCCTTCACCTGAACTTAGAGCAGGAGTGGCTCCTGAAACAGTAAGGTGTCACTTGGTCTCACATATTACTGTAATACAAGTCAATGACAGCAGTCATTAAAAATAACTATTTACATGAATTCTTTGGTACATTCTATTTTTGCAGATTTATTAAACTTTGTACCTTATCTCTCCTCCATGAAATACTCCTGTGTTTCTGCCAGAGTCTAAATATAGATGGATTAGTCACAAACATTTTCCTGCTCTTTAAGCTCTTTTCAACATCTGTGCAAAATCCCTTACTGTGAGCTGTGCCTAAGCCTCTGTAGTTTTGTCGAAAAATATTAGAAAACAGTGGAGAAATTTTCAACTGAACACCACACAATTCAGTCTATTTCATAAAACACAGGAACAAAGAGAATATTGAGTAAAATACATTTCATTTCAAATTAAAGAAACAAATAGATCCTTGGCAGAGTAGTCTTTTAATACGCAGCAGTAAAACTTTGCTTTGCCTTACTGGTTCCTTTCAAATATAATTAATAATTTTTCATATATTCAAATAATTATCTAACACCTCCACACTATTTTGCTAGTCTTCTCACTGTCTCTATTTTTTGCATTGTTTAGCTGCTTCTTGTGGATTCCAGTGTTTGGAATGGTCCTTCTGCCCGTTGTGTAAATAATATATGCCCCTTTAATGCTCATAGCTCAGTCACTAATTCTAGGAGTAATTTTAATTTATAGCTTAGAGTAAATCTTCTTCTTTACTAGGGGAAAGAGGAAAAGAAGGACAGAATTTCTTCTCTAATTGCACCGAATATTAAAAACACAGCAGTGTCCTTTATAGTCTACCAGTTTCTCATCTCGTCAGTAGATACTTGTTAGTTTTGCCAAGCACACTGAAATGCCTCTAGTTGAAAACAGTCATAAAAGGAAGCTCTGCTTTACAGGCTTTCTAATAATAAACATTTGGGTTTTACAGATACTTGGACATTCATATAAATAATCACAGAAATTATGGTATCTAATCTAAGGGTAAATTTTGCACCAGAGAAATGCTATTTAAATGAACAAGTCGAACTCGAATAGGCCAGCTCTAAATGTACTGAATATGATTAATGCAGTATTCCTTCATTTCTGGATCCAGAATTTTACAAATCCACCACTCCTGAAGGGGCTTTTAGCCCTTATCCAAAATCTTTTGAGTTTATGGGGCTTTTCCATTGAGTGCCATTTCTGTTGGTGAGGTTGTGCTGCGTGTTAAATGCAAACTTATTGTATATTCTGAGCTCCTGCACAAATTACTCCACCATACTGGTAGCATTGTAAGCTACTGGACTACATCTTTGCTGCACATTCTTTGATTTCTTTATTTGACAGGAACTGGATTTCTTACAGTCACAGAGCTAAAGACAGACAGTGTGAGAGTTTTACAGCAAAGAGAATAGTTTCAAGGTTAAGGGTTGAAGAAGCAGCTGTTTACAAATGTGTACAAATGAGTGTGTACAAATCTCAAGGATCTATTTCCCCATTACTAGTAATTAACATAGCAAGTTAAAGGAATTAGTTGCGTATAAAGCCTTCACACATGCATCATCAACTGGTGGAAAATGCATAGAATTTCAGAATGGAACTGTCTTTACAGTAATTATTGGAAGCTTGATTCAATACTTCAGCTGGTGCATTTTAGGGAATAATGAAAGGCAATGTGTCTTCAACTGCAAGGCATAGGAAGGTTCCTTCCCCCCCCCTTAAAGTGATCTTTTGTTCAAAGTTGTGCTGCTTCTGCACAACTTTCATGTATTAATAGCCTGAAGAATCAGTGAAAGCCAGAAGTTTACTTGGAATATTTTAAATATTCTTTGAAAGAAATGCTAATGACAATGAACACAATATAAAGATAGCTGAGTGTAAAATCAATTTTTAATATGTTTTTGATGTGAAGAAGGATGCTCAGTTCAAAAAACTCGAAATAGAGCCACAATGACTATTTCGCCTAATACTTTTTAGCTGTATTCTGTTGAATGAATTGGGATTTTTGTTTTTCTAAGGCAGCAGAATATGGACCGGTTATGTGGAAAGAAGCACTATTTAATCAGTGCAGAGCTCTGTAATTCATTCTGCTTTTGTATTATCAGCACTCAGTCTTGCTCAGATAATTCAAATGTAACAACACATCAAGTAAAATCTTCTACTGATCACATGGCAAAAGATGCTGACACTAATAAGTGATTCATGAGCAGAAAAATGTTTAAAGATAACAACTGTTTTGGTTTTTTTTTCCAGAAAAAGGCAATAATATATTACTAGGACCACAAACCTAATGTTCTGTCACCAATGCAACTAACTCAGCATGTAAGAAAAGGTCTTACCTTGTTTTAAGGATATTCAGAAACTGCAAAATTTCTGAAAACTGTATCAGTCTAAGAGCTCTTAAAAATCTTAAACCTGCAGTAAAGAAAAACAAAACAAAACAAAACAAACCTCTAGTAAAGAATAATTCAAATTATAACAGCATTTCACTTACAATGACAGTGATCAATGAAATCAACATAGGTAGCATACAAAATGTCAAATACCTTTGAAATGTTCTTCCATATTTAATGTTTTCAAGATCCTTACCAGGTCTTTTTGAAATTGTTTTAAACTTATTTCCTTAATAGCTGAAGTGTCCTACCAAAAGCCTTAGTTTATGTAGGAAGCCATGGGCAGAGACATAGAGGCTGAAAGCTAAGGGGAAAAAACCTCACTGAGGTTCTGTTGGTAGTTCTAGTGCACATGTCCTTCTCTTCCAGGCTGTCAAAAACACCTACAGATCTGACACTCCTCAGTCCTCCAAGCTCCCACGTTGCTTAGTGAAAAATAAGAGATTATGGGCAATGAGATCTGATAACCTGGATAAAGTAGACTGTGTATGTGCCTGATTAAACTGGTAAATCTCAATGACGTAAAATCTTTTTATTGTAATAATGCTCCCTATCTCCACCCTAATTTCCAAAAATTCAAGCAAGAGAACAGAGGAACAACACATATTCTCTTAAAAATTACAAATCTAGTATAATTCTTTCCATCAGACTACAACTATAGGAATAGATTACACTTTGACTATTAAAGAAGTAAGTATTTTTACAAAGAAATAGTATTTTTGTGTTGAAATCAGGTTGCATGAATAGCAATTCCCAGACGACGGCAAAGCCAGTGAGACATACACAGAGAGAGTATGCGCAGAAGAAAATACTATAAAAGATTAAGGGCTTAAATTATAAAAGAGAATTATGCTGATAATAAATAATTTGGCTGCAGATCTTTGGCATATGAATAAAAGTACATTGTGTATTATACACACGCACAGCTTATAAAATTAAAATAAGGGCTTTGAGGATAATTTTTATTAGACAGTACAGCCAAGAGTTACATAAAAGTTGTGTAATATGGTGTTACAATTTTACAGTTAGGTCCAGGGCAGCTTCCTCTCATACTTCCTCTTTATTGACATAAATTTTACCCACTTCCAGTGCTATAAACCACTGTTTTTTTCTAGAAAGTTAAGGAAAGATCGGTCCTGGCAAACATAAACCTGGTCACAACCTTCATCATCTCAGTGGAGTCGAGAGGTTCCCTTCAAGAGCAAAGACACATGTGGTGAGATGTGTTTAAATCAAGGCTTTATTTCTGCAGTATTCTTGGAAAGTCATTAAATAAAATTTTTACTCTTGTTAAGACTCATAAGTAGCCTTAACAAAGTAGAAAAATCACTCCTGTCCATGCATTACATGGATATAAAGTTTCTTTTTAATTACTGATCATGGGGAACTCTGAAGATTAATTACAACTTGAAAATTGGATTTGGGGATCTAGATGAAAAGTAATAAAATAATGTTTAATAATTATAAACTTCAGATCCATTTACAATTATAGGATGATCACTTTGGATCATAGTGCTGAAACTGAGAGAGACGTCCCTCTGCTTCACCTGCAGTAATTCCCACAGCTGCTACTTCTATCCAAAGAGACATGGCTGGACAGGCGGAGAAAAAAACCCTTCCTTTCAAATGCTTTGCATTGTATCTGAATTTAATAAGATGGCCAAGTTACCCCAGCAATGTTTCAAAAAGAAGCCTGAGAAACACCAAAGTTAGCAATAAAACCTCTTCCTCCAAACTCTTACAATGCTAAAGATACATTTTAGTTGCTCAGACTGATAGAACAAAAAGACTATGGCTTCAGTGTATTTTTTGTGGCAGAAGAAAATCATTATGGATTAGGTTTGGCATTTGCTACAGCCTACACTATTTTAAGGAATTCCCTTCAGAGAATAGAATTAAAAAAAAAAAGAAAAAAAAAAGGTAGAGAGTTTACTTGAACTACAAATGGAACTGGCTTGTAATTGTAAAAGGTTAAAATCACCTTGTAACCTTTGTATCTTGTCTAGGATATTACTTGTGGGGCTGTGTTTTATAGCTAAAGGAATCATTAGAGAAAGGATTAAATTTTGATCTTCAGAAACCTCAGTGTATTACCTGCTCTGTTTGGTTCACATATGAAGAACAAAAATTAAATGAAAATAACATTTTTCCTTATCGTGATGGCAAATGAATTCTTTCCATTATTCTCTCTTTTCAAGATCCAAACAGTTCTGTTATTAGGATCCTATACACATGCCATTTTATATGATTTTCTGTACTTTCTGTCTAGTAATCTGTGAGTTCCATCATCCTAGCAAAAAAAAATGGTATTTAATAAGAATCTCTTCCCATGTTCATAGTATCAGGACATAAGAAGACATAAACCCTGTTAAAAGGCACTAAGAAGAGGCAGATCCTCTGGATATATATTGAAAACTTCACAGACAAACTACCATGATCCTGTATGATGCTAACTCTTCATATTTTATAGACAACCTGTTTATAGCTAATTTAGTTTTGTAGAAACATCAGTCATGTTAGAAATACTAAATTTCTGTATTTATTATAAAATATATTCTATATTAGTCAAACAAGTCCTCTGGTAAATCATACATATAGGAAATAGAGATTAGGAACACCCTTCATGACAATACACCTTTGAAGCCCATAAAAAAATATGTATTTCAAGTATTTTCAGGGCCCATTAAAATGATATTTTCAGTTGTGCTTCAAAGGACCTCTAAAGGTCTTTTTTATGAAAACCTAATTGGAATACAATATTCTTGCCAGCTATGTAGAGACATCACCTCATATAAATTTCATCAGCAGAATGAATATTGCAGGAAAACATTTTTGTTTGCCCTGACACTCACTGCTCCTGACCAGGTGCTGAACAAGGAGTGCAATCTGCCTCAGTGGGATAGCGTGTTAGGGTACTGCATTGAGTAAAGAATCTACTGGTTCACTTCCGAGTTTTATAATCCCCTTCAGTAGAAAATCTAGCCAACTGAGGGCTTAAAAATCCATTTGACTTTGACTGATGTCAGAGTCAAGGAGAACCTGGCTCAGGAGGAAACAAGCAGAGACTGGGAGCATCATTCTTCATATAAACCATGGTGAGAAAGGCAGAGAGTTTGCAAATAGGGCTGAAAGGCTTATAGTTGAGCAGGAAAAAAGCCTGTTTAAAGTAGCAAAATAAGGAATATGTACGAGATGGCTATTCCAGAACAGTGTAAAAAAAGAACTCTGAGAAGTGATCTGAACAAAACACATACAAGGACTGGACAATGGTAGGGCTGCAGCTGGTAGGTTTAAGTAACCTTGTTTCCAGGCACTGACAGTATCTTGCTCTCAGGGCCTGAGCATACAAGTGACAGGTAGTTCACTGTTTGCAGGTGAAATCCACTACACCTGCAGTGTTTAGTCCCCATAACACTATTAACACAAAGAGTCCGTCAACCAAAACAACTCGACATAGTAGGAACAAATTACACTGTACAATGCACCGGTGTGCACACCTCCCCGGGACGTTATACCACATGAAGACTTTGTGTGGTCTATTGGCAATGTCCATTTATACGAGCTGAACTGAAACAAGGGAGAAAGGGGAATTCCCATTCTTGAATAGTTATTTCTAAAGCCTGACTGTGAAAGAGATGAGAGGTGCTAGTTTTGAATGAATCTGTTTGGCACTTTAAAACATTTAACAGCATTGACTGCTTGACCTTCTAGTAAGTTACATGCATTTTGAAAGACTGCAGCTAATTTGGAGGTTTCAGCTTTATTCTTCATATAGACAACAAAAAGCTGCTGCTGAGAACAAACTGTAAGCATAAATCTCAGATATCTGAGTTCGCCCCTTAATGTATGACTATTTATATCACCTTGAACTTAGCGAGGTGATGATGAATCAAGTGAATAATTTCCAGAGGAAAAGTACACACAGCTATTCATTCCATTGCTGGTATTAATGACATGCAAAAGTGGGCCAGTGATCATACATGCATCCATAAACTGACGGCACAGTAATCCTCACAGCAATAACCTTGTTGCAGAGACTGTTGTCAAACTGAAAACGTCCTAAATTGTTCAGCAGGCAGCTTACTATGAATCCACACAAGATCAAAATTAAAAGAAGCTAAAAAGGAAAGATTTTTATGTGTCTAACTCAAGAGTAATTATTGACAAAGCATCTGTAAAAAATAGCTTGTCTCTGAAAACTACTCACATGTAATTGATAATGCCCCATGCTATACTCTCTTACTGTTTTCAAATCAAATTTAACTCACAACTAAGTTGTTGTTCTCCCTTTCAGGCCCACCAATTCACCAAGAATAGAAATTTCTGATGTTTGTTTATGCATCAAGAATAGTAAGCAACAGGAGCACTAACAAAAATTCCCATTTTCCCGAAATTGTGTCAGCTACTGGCACAAGTGTGTACATCTCTCCTTCCTTTCCAATATTTGGGAATGTATTTTATACAGGTGAGGAAGAATAATTTCTCTTAATATGAAATAACTACAAAACTGGTTTATATTTAAATGATGCAATCAATAGTTGAGATAGGGTACATTTCCTATGTATTACAGCAAAATCTATTCTAATATTGCACATTTAATAGGACTATGCCTGCTAAAGTTAATTCAGCAAACTGCTGAATGGAATGCTCAGGAAGTACCTGCTGTTTTGTCTCCATCATGTCACTCACCTTTTCTTCACAGAGGTTTTATATTGGAATTTTCTTAAAGGATCTGACTGGAATAGGATATAATTTTCCTTATTACAATTTATACAAAAAAATAAGTATCAAAAGATTTAATTTACCTAGAAAACCTCTCTAAGCACAGAAAAATATACTGATGAAATGAAGGGGCCATTCAGTTTGTCAGTCTTCTGCTTCAAAATGGACGACTAAAATATGCTGGAGTTTCTTTGAGTTGCAATGCTCAGGATAAAGATAAAAGATACATACTTTTCTAGACCATGAAAAACTTTTATGATTATCAAACCAGATTCCTTTAATGATGTGAGACAATTTTAGTCAATATTTTCTGCTTCTAGTACAATAATTTGAGTTGTAGGTACAACGATTCAAATGAACCTCCAAGCATACCACAGGGGGGTTTTTTCTTACTGTGAAAGTATTTGTTTAGCTACTTGTGTTGCCTGTACAGCTAACAGACCATTTTCAAAGCACACTGGAAAACGTAAAATATACGTGCAATATGTTCTATTATTTTTACTAGGCAATTTCCTGGATAACGTGTGGTGTAATTTTATTTAGGATTCTGAGTGTTCAACCTGGAATCTGTAAAAAAAACCACCCAACAAAAAAGCCCCAAACAATCACACCTGACTCCCAGAGACCAAACGCCTACCTCCCAAAATTCTGTACACTGAATTTAAATATGGAAAATCGACACATCCACACCTTTCAGGCCAATTTTGAAGGGTCACTAAAAGAAGCCAAATACCACCCAAAAAAATGAAAACAATCTTAAATATTACAAAAATCAATGATCTGTGCAACAGGAAACAATATGCTATGTTGAAAGATAGGGCTAGATCTAGAATACAGCAGGAGTATTTTTATTCATTTCACTACATACTTGTTCAGTTCTGTGAACTGAGGTGCAAATACTCTCCAGCTATTGCTTTCTGAGTCTTTACTAAGGATCCAGTAAAATGGATGCTTTAGACCAGAACAGTGATCTAAACATGACCAATAAACTATGTGCCAGTAGCAATGCAATTACAGTAGAAAATTATTTTCTCGATAAAGTTTACAGCAAAACAAACTACATTATTTTAAACTTTGACTTTACAGTCTTAAAGGTGCTAAAATATGGTATCTTCCTGTCTGTCAGACAGTGTTGCAGTCTCTTGCTTGAACAGATGCTTTCCACTGGATACAGCAGCAATCAGGATTACCCATAGGCTACAAACACTCAAAAAAGGAAATTTATCATTTAAAATCTATAAAGGGGAAGAGGAGGAAATCACAACAACTAAACTTATTTGTCTTTAATGAGATTCTAAAAATATAGCAATAGGAATTGGGATATTTCTTCATTCATCATGAAAGGTCAATCTACCGGAAAACCACCAAGAATTACATTATTTCTCATCAACGAGATACATAATCCCTTTCTTATTGCCATATGTTGTTTTTTCTGTCAATAGCATATCCAAAATACTGGTATAAGGATTCAATCTACAGACATTCTGTGTATCATTTCTATTCCTGACAAACCATTCACTCACTCATCAGAATGGTATCTTCACCAAACCTATGAATGGCTAATTCTGCCCTATATTTGATTAAGACCATATGGTTTACTGAAGACTGAAAAATCCAGAATCCATATTTAGGAAATCAGAACCTTTTCTGAGATGCCTATAACAGAGGGGTAATTTTTAGAATGCAAAATAATGCTATCCTGAATGCCTTCACACAACACAACAGAGCAACCTGAGATTTCACTCCCTGTAGATAGGTTTGAAAATGAAAGCTCAAAGAACAAGACAAGAAGAAATAGCATGGGAGGAAAAGAATCTGCCATGCCTTAGAAGCAACCCAGCCAAAATATTTTGAGATGCTTCCCTGCCTCTGTTATGCAAGTATATAAGCAGGGAAAACAGCCCACAACATGAAAAAAATCAATACTCTATGAACCAGGACAGCAAAACTGCATCAAGTTCAGAATCTACATCGTTTGTATACTAATTGCTTTCAAACAATGCTCTAAAACACTTGTTATTAAATCTCTCGGCTGCACATTTCTTTAGCTTACTTTCACACTTGTTAAAATAACAGCAGCAGTTTCACCATACTTATAACAACTCCACCATTGCAGATTATTACATTTCATCCTTCAATAAAGACTGGATTACTTGATTCTAGGTGAATACTGAATCCCTTTGATGAGGTATTGGAGACATGGACACATTACAGCATGTGAGTTTTGGAAAGAATTTTTCCTATAAAGCAACTAAAATCCTGTAGCATTATTCTGAAGTTGAAAAATTAATACAATATCTTTTTATAAAAGAATAACACTAGCACCAGAGACAGAATCACAAACTACAGTTCTGAACAAAAAGTTTAGAGTTGGACCTTACCCCAGTATGAGCCGACCCTATAACAAGACACCAAGGAGTTTCGAAAAGTATGTTGTTCTTCCTTTTCAGGAATATTATGTCCAGCTTTGACACGATATCCATTCTGGAACAATTCTCCAAGAGATTTTTTACGTCTTCTAGTACTTCTATAAGTTTCTGTACGCGTGCCCCCAGAAGGGTTGTGGTAGACTAAAATCTTGCTGGGAATCATGACTATGTATCTTCGGCTTCAGGAGCACTGTACATAAGTATTGTGGTCCAGTCTTCAGTCACAGCATCACAGCAAAGACAGTCATATATTTTTTTACCCTTCTTTTACACGGAGAGACAGCTCAGAGTTCTTTCTTTAACAGAACTTCTCTTTGGAAGCAGATTTGTTTAACTGGACACAGGATAATACAACGTTCACATTTACACAGTTACCAAAAGATAATTCAGTATAATCTAGTTCATTTCTGTTAGCATGAAACAAACAGAATTAATTCAAGTACAAAACTCAGCCTCACAAAACAGACTAAGAGTATCGCAAACTGGATGGACAAAACAAATCACAGAAGCAGGCTGGCAGTGCAGATGCTCCTCTGATCCATGATGTATTAGAGCTTAAAAGCCATCTTATATCCGGATATTACCACATAAGCTTCTTTCAGATACACCAAAGAACTACACCCATCGATCCAAAACCCACAAACATGCTGCTGCTCACTTGGTATGGACAGGTACTCTCATAAAGAATATAGCTATAGTTCATGTACATAAAGGGAATTGTTTACTGTGTATTATTTTCTTTGGCAGCCTTACATATCTGTCTTCTGGTTAAAGCGAGCATGCAGAAGGCAGAGGTCATATAATCAGTCAACTCTTACAGGATTTATCCCAGATGAAATAAAAACCCACACACAACAACCCTTCATCTAATCTTCATTAATGACAGCTATATTACTGAAGGGGAAAAAACCAAAACCAAACAATTTAGCCATCAAGCAAGAGCACAAAGAATAGAATGCATTAGTTCTCTCAAGCAGACTCGCTCTGTGAACAGTCACAAAACTGGATTTTTGTTTGTCAGCTACCATCTCATTTAATTTGAAAAAAATCTTTAAAATAAAATGTAAATATGAGATATTACTTTCCATGATATATGATACACTTTCCTTAGTCAACTTTCCTGCTTTGAGCATAACACACAAACTTCATCTTGAAAAGCTATCTTTATTTCGAGGAATATGCTTATCTTTCCTAATTTTTGTCCCCAGAGGAGCCATGAAGATGTATATACCAAAAATATATCAATGCCATCTGGAGTACAATGTAAAGCAGACACAAAAATAGACTGCACCACGTACTTATAGGAAATGTACAGGATCTCAAAGCATTTTGGAAATGTTATTAAAGTGTGACAATGCCAAACATAGAAACATGGAGAACAGTACACTGAAATTTCAAATTTCAAATAATATGCAGCGAGTGAATCAGAGGCAATCCACTTCTGTGATTCCTGTACATTGCAACCTTTACACTATGTTCTTACAAACAACTTGGTCATGTTTTTACTGGTCACAATAGTAAAGTTCCACAGAGTATAGTAGGAATTGGTTTTGATTCTATACATACGCATACAGACATACATGTAATATATCTGTGAGCACTTGAATCATTCCTCTCAAATTGGAAGGATGTGAACAAGGTAGTACTTATCTGTGTTATTAATCACATCTTGTACAGCTCAAACTGAAATAATGTCCTACTTACTTTTTTACCATAAAAGGCATATTATTCTTCTTTTTTTTCTTTCTGTATTTCATCTTGAATAGTACAATATTATTATCCAATTTTAAACCTATCATTAGTGTACTTTGTAGTTAGGACAGCAAATGTCTGAGTGCAAAATCCATTTACCTTGTCAGCCTGGAACATCTCTAAAGGAAAACAGTACCCAAGTAATAAATACCAAGAGCCAAGCTGTTTAGTTTACATAACCTATATTTTGGGTTTAGTAATTTGACAGTATTCCTTTAACTCTCAACTCCCTGGCATAGCCAGATTTTTATCAGTTTCCTGCCTTTTTCTGTCAGTGCACTGCTAAATCTGTTGCATATATCAAAATCTGAAACTATGAATTAAAAAATTGGAAATAAATCTAAAATAAACCTGTTCCACAAGTTAAAAATATGAATCTAAATTTCAGCAGAACGATGACATATTGTCCTGAGCATCAGCATCACAGAGCCACAAAGATGTTTGTACTACTTTCCTGTGCAGAAGTTTCTGCTTTCCAGTGGAATGGTTTTTAGCATTTTGTTCTACAATCTGATTATGCAAGACAGCTTATTGTTTTCAGTGAGAGTTCTCTACCATCTATATTATCTACCTATTACTTGGCCAAATTTTTCATGTTAGATGTAAAATTAGATTACAGAAAATCGTTCTCTGTAGGATAAATTATTTTTCCCTTCGATTGTCAAGAAAATGACCTTTTAGATATCCAATCATCTAGCTCAGATAATCATCTGAGTGAGTCTGAATCCCAATTAAGCAGATGAAGATGATGCCATTAGGAAAATGGCACTGTTTCCAGTGTTTCTGTATTTTTTCCTACCCCTGCAATGGACACAGCTGACAGCCTCCTGGTCTGAGGTAGACTTAAAACTCCTAAAACTCTGTGTTATCAGAAACAGTGGAGATGTGTGCAATCCGGTCTGAAGTATTTCCTCCAAACTAATCAACATTCATTCCGTTCTAAAGAGCTCTAGGATGACTTGCTGAAACCTATTGTACCTTCAATCAACTCAAGCTATTTAAAGTATGTTATGAATGAAGTTTTCCCTATTTTCAACACAAGTGTATCCTTGCAGCATATCGCCCTATGACCTTCCCTGAATTTGCCATCAAAATAGATTGATAGACTTATAGAGGCATTGCTACCATTAAATGATAACTTGCTTTCAAAGTCTATCCAAATGTGAAACTATTAATCTCAAATACGCAGGAGAAGAAAGCAAGACTTCTCAGCAGCTGAGCTCCTCTTTACCTTTGGCTATGCAGGAACTAGGTGCTTGCTATACCATCTTGCAAGAAGGCAAGGGAAGAGCAGATCTTTGGCATAGACAACCAACGCGTTGGGTAGAAGCAGGTATCAAATTTTCCTCTAAAGCACAGGTTAGACAGGGATGACTGATTTGCTGTGCTTTTGTACGATACTATCTGCTTACAGTTGTGCCCAAAAGCATAATCTAGAAAAAACGTGAAACACAAGAAAACCCGCTAAGGAGAAACTTGCTGTAGAGAAAACTAACTTTGTTCTGTCCACTGACCATTCTCTCCTTGAAAATTACTCTTTAATTTATTTTACAGTAAGGCAACACAGAATGTTTCACATGTTATATTTCCTCTCTTTTAGATTGCTGCTTCTGAAACGACAATGTAAAAGACACTGTGCTAGAAGAAATGGGCCTTAAAATTTTTGGAGAATAGATGAATTGGACAATTTACTAATGATGCTACTAAAATCAAGATGACTCCTGAAGTAAGAGGTTACAGCCCAGCAAGCTAACCTTACAGAGAGGTGGCACTGAAGGCTGGAAACTTGGGGATTTGTTTTTTTAAAGGGCCCTTTACAACTCAATATAAAGTAGTTTTGCTTCCTGAAGAATGACGAGTTAGCATCTTGTATAATTTTCTCTGGCATTCATCAGGAACAAATTGCACTAAAATCAGGAATATGCTATTCTGAGGGACTATAACCGTGGGGTAGGACAAATGACAAGAACAAAGGCAAAGGAAGGACAAAGGCCAGATCTAAAGCCTGACTCATCCTGCAGGACGTTGGTTTAAAAAAAGACTTGCAATTCTGCCTGTCTTAGCTCCTGTGAGTCACAAGGCATGGGCCATAACTGCCAAAGAAACAATGAGCATACTATGAAATAAGACTGGAAAAAGATTGAAAAATATTTCAGTTCTAATCAACTGGTCTGATATAATGCATCCTAGCCATTGAACCTTATCTAGCCCTTGAATTGCACAAAGAAAATATTTAAGGAAAAGATATGAGCAGATACACACAGATTAATATTAATTATGAAAAAGATACACCACAAAATTATCATTATGATCATCATTATGATCCAAGTGCAATTTAAAAAATAATCAGTTTTCTGACCAGTTGGGTGCCAAACTTCACAAAATATTTATGCCTGTCCAAGAGAAGTGATGTCCTTTTACTCAGTGTAGAGAATGATTCCTTGCACATAGTTTAAAGTTATATTGTAGTAACAACAAACAATATTTCATACCAGCTGTCAGATTAAGAATTTAGCCATAAAATTTCATAAAATTCAAAGACTATGGTGCTTTAACTGCTTTTTAGAAATATAGCTGTCATGTAGGTCCATACACCACTTATCTGTATCCCTTATTTCACCCCGTACTAAAAAGTAGTCTTCACCTATTCAGTATTGTATCATGTTTAAATACAACATCTGAGAACTGCAAGTGCCAGTTCAGCACTAAGGCTGAATCAAGAATAAATCCAGTAAAGGGAGTAGCATTTAAAACTCCTCTCTTCAAATTCAGAAAAATCTGTCTGTGATCTGCCTACTGACAAGCAAATTCTCAGGGAGTTTCAAGTGCACACAAATGCTTGCACTAATAGGCCAACATTACCGAATCACTAATAATAGATACAGAACATTTCTATGCGCTATCAGAGTAGATTAGAATCAGTCCCTAGAAAAGTAGTTGTCTGATGTTTTCCTAAAAGATGCTATTCCTCCAAATCTATCTATCATTTGCAATTTTCCAATGAATGCAACCTATTTCTTAAACGATCCACCTTGCATGTAATTGCATATCATTTTCCTTAAATGAATTTCCAAGTTAAGAGTAGGCATGAGAGACTCCAGATGAACTTATCTTGGTTTGTTTTCTTTGCTAGATGTCTCTGCTTTTACAGTGCTGATATCTACACTTTGCCCTCAATAGCAAGGAAAGTGAAAAAATACAGAAGAATCCAAATTCAGTATTAATATGGAATTTAATAGGAAATAAAAGCTGGGATCATATTATTTTCTTTAGAAATTATCCCACCTCAATTTATACTTGCACTATTTTATATGTAGAGATTCATTGACTGCCATGCCAACGTGATATATATTGCCTGCCAAACCACTATAAAAATAACATTTTCTTAAGTTAGCATTGTCCTAACCACATATCTAGCCACTACTAAACACTTCATTAACTATGCTTTAATAAATATCTGAATTTTAAATAATCAAACTATATAAAATATATATATAATTTTAATATGTAATAATAACAGTTAATTTATTACATACATAATAAATCACTTAAGCACACAATTAAAAAGTGAACTTCTAAATAATCTCGTAGCTATTACCTACAGCAGCCTTTACATAACAGAACATTGGTAAGAACCCCTAAAGGATTTAGAATTTCAATAGCAGCTGTGGAAGTTGGATGCTGAATAGGAAAGGGTCACAAAAGTGCAATTTTGAAAAAAGAATAAATACAAAGGTTGTGAAAGGTATTCAAATCATATTAGGATTTTATATTTATCCCACTGTGATTATTTCTTCTTCTGTCACAAGGCTGAAAAGGCATTACATCCTTGAACTTCACTGACTCACTTGACTTACCTCAGAGAAAAGCATCCCAGATCAGAATTAAGAAAAAGTGAGCAAACTAATACAACGTGAAAATAATAGTCACTCCGGCACCAGCACACAGTGTCAATGCCGTACTTGGCCACTAACATTACAGCTCGCTCACAGCAATAAAACACTTTTCTGCTAGGCTATGGAGGTATGCATCTGTATCCCCTAAGACTAGCATCAACTGAATCATACAACTTCAAGCACACGACACTTCGAACGACCAAAGGGCTGCAGTGTGGTTGAATGCGACTGGCATTAACTGCTGGATGCACGCTGAATGGAAAGGAACCAGTATAGCTCTGTAGTGCAGCATGAGCACACCTGTACACAAAACTTCATACGGTTCTGAAGGAAAATGTTCCACACAGTAAGAGGTTGATCAAAGAAAAACATAACCAGCGATTAGGAACACAATAAAGCTGATAAATACTTTATACTGAGCAGCAGAGTAACTAGGTGATAATGGAGAAATAACCACTGGAGAGTTTTGAATACCTCATAGATTTCATAATGCAGGAGACTAAACCATTTTGCTCTCAGTCATCTTTTGCTTATGAGGGACTACAACATTTTCCTTTTGATTATGCAGATTATCATCGCCAGATATCCTGACTTGAATGCAAAACTTCTTGAAATTGAACTCGACAGTTAAGATACTAAATGGCTGATTCTTTTCGGCTAAACCTCCACAGTGATGCTACAATATCCTTATTTTTAATAGAAACAGCACTCCTTACAGGATAATGTTGAATAAAATGCTGTGTACTAGACTTGCCCCTGTACAGCACTCTTCCGTCTGCCTTACTTTACAGAAGCTGTTCTATAAAAAGGCAAAATAATTTCCCTTTATAAACCACTTATAACTGAAACAAGAAAATGGCTTTAGAAATAAAGTTTTATATACTAGAATTAGAAAATCACATTTTTCGAAGTATAAATTGTATTTTTAAATTAAAAGATGCATTATTCTATTTTTTATATTTATCTGCCATCTGCTGTATTTTTAATAGCAACAAACAAAAGAGCCGATAAAGTCAAATAGGCTGCTTTTCCAATATTTCAGCTTTTGACCTGAAGTAGCAACCAGAGAGATTTCATAAGAAAGCCTGCTTCCAGAAAATGTCCATGCACTTTTGAAGACAAGATAAGCTTAGATAGTTGGAATCTAAAATACAAAGAAAATTCAAATTCTTTGGCTTCATATTCCTTTATACATATTAAATCAGAGAAGTAAGATCGGTAGATAGATTTAGAGCAAAATGTTTCATAACTAACATAAGGCTATATAAAATATATATATAACCACTGATTTATTTTTTTCAAAAAGAATTAAAAACTAAATGCCTGAATTAAAAAAGTGCACTCCAAAGTTTAGTAGCAGCTTATTTCATACTGTTCCATATTAAAAAGTTCCCTGAACAGAAGAAACTGAAAAAAGCAGCAGAAAGGTCCAAAACATGCATTTAGGAAGAGCAAGGAAACACTGCCCTCTGAGCATCATTAGCTTTATTGGCAAAGACTTTCTGGCAATCCATCAGGTTCGCCACTGCAGTGCATGTAGTTATGGAGGAGTCAATAATTTCAGAGATACTTCTGTGATGCAGAGAAATGTCCTTCCATTTATGGACTGGATTTTCTCTGCTGTGTTTCTATTTTTATTTTATTATTTAAAATTTGAGATAGCGTGATAGTAAACACAGGTGACGGTGATAACAAGGTTAATGAATGCTAAATGTCTGGGGGTCAGCAGTGAATCAAGAATAATGAAAACAAGGACACTGTAAATACAGAAGTCCTAGAGAACCTTAAGCATTCAAAAATTGATGTGAAACAAGTGGCAAAAAATGGCAAACCATGAAAGATACTGTTTTCTTGACTCAGGTCAATATTGTATGAAACTCTGCCAGATGGTATAAATATCCTGCAATCCAAAACCTCAGAAAAAGCCTTAAATACTTTAGCTGGAAGAACACATCTCTATGTTCCAATTTTTTCTGCTCTACATGTCACCTGACTTTGTATGGCAAATTACTGCAATTGCAAAAACTGACTAGTGGATCAAGGAAATGATTGAGGAGGAACGTAGCACTGTTACAAACTATTAGCCATCCAGCTGTTACTTCTGAAATATCACATAAGGAGGAAGGTCAGAATTAACTAATTCATAGTCAATACCTGAAGCATAGAAGCACAAAAAGTAATCTAACCCAACTCCAATGGTGTTTTTGGCCTATCAAGTGATGGTCAAGCAGTGCATCTAAATAAATGTATTAATGAAGTTTCCCCTTTTGAGTTTGGATTCTGATGAGTGAAAAATCTTAATCAAATCCTCTCTTGACTTTTCTTAGATTCATATATATAAAGTTGAGCTATATATAAGAACAGCCACTATATCAACTTTCTAAAGTCTCATATGGAATTCCTAACTTCTAATCTTTCTAGTGAGATCCCAACTATCTTTGCATCAGTTTATATCAATTTCAGTCTCAACAGGATTTAATTATGACTAATTCAGTCATGCAAAAAGATCAGGAGGAACATGGCTAGTTTTGGGGGCTTTGGGGAGTTGTGGTTGGGGTTTTTTTGTTTGTTTGGGGTTTGGTTGGTTGGTTTTTGTGTTTTGTTTGGTTGTTGGGTTGTTTTGGGTTTTTTTTAATTATTTTAACTGCATAATGCATTTTTTCTTAATTCCACATAAACCAAGCCTCAACACCACAAAGCACACTAGACAACTAATGCTGAATTAATGAGAGCTACATGGACATTTCAGTACATTTAGTCTAGGGCTTAGAAGATAAGAGAGATCCTTTAATCTGTGTCACAGAAGTTAGATGCTTAGAAATACAAAATGAGCTAAAGCTCAAAAATGGTCACCAGAAATCATAAAACTTACGTTAAAAATACCCATATACAAACTCTCATGTTCTAGGTATAAGGACTTCTGGTTTGGGGCTTATAAAGATATTAATTGTATTACTTATAAAGAATAAAATAGTGTAAACAACAAGCACTGAAAATTCAAAGTTGAGAAGATCACACTCTGCAACAACATTACTCTGATTCAATGCATTAAAAAAAAAAAAAAAAAAAAGGTATCAGGGCAGGGGGAGAACTGCTGGATAATGTATAATGAATAGATTGGATGCCTACAAGGTACAATATAAGTTAGCATACTGTCTTGGAGCCAAGATATGAAATTTTATTTTCAACTGGTCTTTCAGCTGACTTTTAAAGATAAGAAACAATTAGTTAAATAAAAAATTTAATCTTCTCTCTCATACTACCATTCAGGAAAGTGTGCAGGTTAGTTACATGCTGTAGGTAGCTCAGGAGAATTTGGACAGCATCTGACTAATGATAATGCAATGATCCTTTTGGACACTACAAGTAACATTTTTAAATGCCCCTCATGCAAAGGAATACAAATGCCAGAAGACAGCATAAGTGAATTATGAGTTCCCTAAGCAGTTTGAGAGAAAGGGTTTTCTTCTTTTAGAACATTATTCCATAGTCTATTAAAGACAAAACTGTACAGTTTGGGTAGCCTTCATTTGAGCAGAAGGGATTTACTTAATCACAAAGTCTGAAAGACCACCGAAACCATTAGAGAACACAAAAGCAGTCATAAAGAAATTAAACTGATAATAAAAAGCAGGGTAAAAAGAAAATATTAGACTGATTTTCCACACAATATCTGTATGTTGAGAACATATTTTGATTAGCCAAGAAGAGATATGGAGAGAAGAAAATTACATAACATCTTACAAAAATATACAAAATGTTTGGCTATTAAGAGGAATTGCAGTGATTTGTCTTTCAGCATAAATCCCATGTGCTTGATATTACCATCCTCTTATTATCCTAGGGGGAGTATGACTGAATGAAATATGAGTGAAAAAGTTAAACTCAATTATTATAAGCTGTTTAGAATTTAGCAGTCCCTCTATACGAAAATGACATTCTGTGTTTCTGAATCACTAAATTTAGCAGACTATGATCATGAAGTTTATGGATCAATGTCCAGAAAAAAAATTAAATAGAACATTAACCGATGATGACAACAGACAATTTGGGTATACCAGATAATGTAAAGTCTAGCTGCTTACGTTCCCTTGTGTAATACATGTTCGGGGGGGGGAGGGGGGGGAAGTTTGGTTTACACAATGGAAAAACCACCACCACAGGAGTCCAAAATGGTAATATATATTTTGTATTTAAACCCAGTAAATTTCAAAAAGAAGAACGTGTTTATGAACTATGTTAACCAGCCACGGACTTACTGCATTGCAAATAAAACACATTTTATTTGTAGCATTCTACCACTAGCACCTTGGTTGACATTTCAGTAATAATGGAGAAAAGGCAGAAGTGTCCCATATATATTTTATTTTATAACTGAGAAAAAGCCAGCCATGGAATGATGGCATACTTGCCTTCCTAACGTGACGAACGAGAATGCTAATAAAAATGTCTGGCTTAACAGATGTGTTTAAGTCATCATGTCTGGGTAACTCACATCCAACAATTTTAAAAAATCATTCTGTGGATTACTTAATGCTGGGGTTTAGTGAATCTGGCACAGAAGTTCCAGAAATATTTCAGAAAGTTAATGTTATTTCCATATGTTTAAAAGAAGTAACCATAAGCCTATTAATCAATCTTGGAAAAAAACTAACCAACCAACCAAAAAAACAACAACCAAAAAAAAAAACAAACACCACAAAAAACCAAACCAAACCAAAACAAACCAAAACAAACCAACACAAAAAACCCCATCTACTACAAAGTAATTAAGCGTCCAAGATAAAGAATTATATTTATGTATACATTTTAGACAAACATCCTATGCCATTAGCTTTTCCATTAAATGTCATTTTGGAGTGATAAAGCTATAAATACTGATGTAATTTACTCAGCATTGCCATGGCACTCATTAAATGGACCAAGAACCATTAAATCTTGAAATGAATCTGCCATGTCTTCCCTAGGAGTCTTGCCAGGGATGTGTTCTTGACCTTAAATTATTTAATACCTCTATTGATATTCTGGTGGAAAAGTAAAAGCCACCCTAATAAAGTTAACCAATGATTCTAGAGGATGTAATGCTTGATAACGAAGAGGACAAGCTAGTCAGAAGCAGGGCTTGGGATCACATGTAAAGCAGGATGGCAAGAAACTATGTGCATTTGTTTATAGGTAACTATAAGACTGGATTTTTTTCTTCCACTTAAGATGCATTCTTAGTCAACTTCTTGCTCTCAGGAGGAGACAGGAGAGAAGAGACGCAAGAGGTCAAAGTAGTCCATCCAACAGTCAGATAAATTAGGAGGCACTTTTACTGGAATCAATAGAACTAGTATCAGCTATGATATTAACTCGCAATAGCTCCTCAACATTCAGAGAGTATGGCTATTTTTGGGTTAAGCCTGCCACTCATTCACACAGGAACAACTGAGGAATCCCCCTACCTGTGGCCCCTCCCAGCCAGAGTAGAATAGAAAAGAGAATGAATTTAGTGTCAATTTTCTATGCAGTGTTAAGTACCACTCACAGACAGTGACAGACTGGGAACAGAAGCTAATTTAAATTACCCAGTTCACTTTGAATTCAGAGCTGTAGGGAAGTAAGCACACAGCGTCTATGAATGTCAACTAGATGACAGGAACTCATGACACTTGAGACTAGTACTGTCCTTGTGTTTCTCCTCAGCTCCAGTGTCTTTTGGCTAACTTGTTTGACTTATCAGTGAAGGAGAGAGAAGCAGCCTACGCTCACACTTGCGTGCAACAATATTCTTAAGAACTGGGCAACAATATTCATAAGAATTGGTCTTGAATGTTATGACAAATACATATTTGTCACAAGACTACCTTTTGCTATGAATATTGTAACAACTCAAAAGCCTGTTGTGAAGTATCACTTTAACTGTTGCCCTGTCAAAGTGTACATGCTCTGTGAAAACTGAACTAGGATACCTACCAGAAAGCAAAAAACCTGTTATCTTCAGTATAATACAAATGTGATACAGTCCACTTAATGTCATATTATTGATAAATCACCAAGTAGATTGAGTATTCAGAACTATTTTCATTCAATTCATTCTGATACCTGGTTGAAGGCATTTGAAGTGTATGAAAAAATGTTACTGCACAGAAAAGTAGTGCATGTGCACATATACATAAAATACAATTCTCCTAGGAAATTTTACAGAATTTAGCTTCCATTATATATAAAATAACTTCTAATGTAATTGAAATGACACAAAATGCTTTAAAGCCTTATAAAATATAGTAGCTTTCTAAGAAATATTGCAGAATTTGGTGTGTATTCAAACTTATTGCCAATAGATGGCAGAAACGCACAATACTTAACCAGCAAAATCATTGCAAATTTAAGGTGCTAAGAAAGGGATAGTTTTGAGAACTGGGGATGCATCAAAAAATGGTAAATGATTATAAAGTTTTGGAGCCCATAATTCCTCTCTCGCACTGGTATCCCTACAATTCAGTTATCAGAGCACTTCTTTGTGTCAGTATGAACTAAGGTAACGCTCTACGTTCCATGAAAAGATACGTGTTTTCCAAAAGGAATGAAGTGTTCTGCAGATTCAAATATGGTTTCAGGCTGAGCCGTTCTGTAGTGGTTATGTCAAAAAAGTCTACAGGCTATTGAAACAAATGTTTTCACGTCACAGTTTTTTAAATAAAGCTTCATCTTGCTAGATGGCCAGGAGGCATTCACACCATCAACTTAACTATCTTAATAAGACACTGTTTTTTCTTCAAAGCCGTCTATCTCTTTCCACAGAGGGAAATCAATTTCATTCTCTGACTCACAAAAATAGCTGAAGGACTACCAGAGATGTTGGAAACAGCTTTCTCAGACCAGGACTTGATATTGAGACCACAAGCCTCATCCAGAATTACTTGAGATGTCTGTAACAGGACCTGGACAGAATTTGAGCAAGGACTGGAAAAAAGGATCCTCTACTTTCCATAACTATGCTAATCATCACACAAAGAGATTTGTTCACTACGCTGTGCCTGTGTCTGCATTTGCATGTGTTGTCTGTCTTCTTTTCCCCACAGTAAATCTTGAATTATTTTCTGAAAAAATAGCACAGCTTCACTAAAGGGGATGTCAGGGAAGAAGAACGATGAAAATATCTTCCCGACAGCAGAATATATTAGGAATCAAACAGTTTCTATCACTTGAAATTTTGTACAGCTGAATAGATGAAGTACTGAAAGCACATGGTCAGGAAAAGGAAATTGATTGTCTAATAGATCTTTTGTACCTTTAATTTCTGTGATTCAATAATATGAGACACTATCAAATCCATATACTAGGCTTTATTTAAATCACTGTAGTTGTAAGGTTCATTGTTCCTCATTTGTATGTCCTTGTAAATGTGAAGGCAGGATAATATTTTACATGTTTAATCTTCCTCTAGCAATACCATCCTGTCAAGGCTATTTATTCCAATATATAATCTGCTCATAACATCAGTATTTCCTTTTTCATAAGCATACAAGTACATGATAAAAGGCATTTCAATTATTTGAGGAGTCTTTGCTATCTTAGAAGACAGAATAACAGTTTTAAGTGGTGTGTAGAGGTGTTTGTAAATCATTACTGAATACAACTGAAAGGTGTTCATTTGTTGCAGGGCTCTCCCACTTGGCAGACTGCAAGATATCCACAGAAACAAAGATCTTAATCTGAAACTTTGCTAGGACACTGAGATCATGATGACTTTGTGTTACAAAAATTAGTTCTACAATAGCATTATTTCTCCCATTGCAAAGTTTTTTGTTTTCATCCAACAACCTTTTTAGCCTACCTTCACTTGGACTGTAAAGACAGTATCCAGACTGAGCAATGCACTGAAATCATTTGGTTGAAATTAGCTGTCAAAATTACCTGTAAAATCTCGAGTCAGAAACTCCACCCTTCCTGTTATCATTCTTCTCTTGGGAAGATTTTGCACTTGAACTTCTATCGCTATCAGAAAGATTCTTGTACAGTGTTGTGCAAGAAATATTTATGTTTTTATAAAGCATAGCTGTAGTTTATGTGTAAGTATCTACATAAATGCTACTGTTTGCAAAACAGTGTTGCAAAAACGTCAAGGGGATCTGGATGCAAATGAACATCACAAAACACACTGTTTGTACAGTTTTAAGTCAGAGCATAACATTTTTTTATAAAAACTGTCAAAGCAATGTATATCACTGAATTACAGATTTCATTAAATTTTTCTTCCCTTTCTCTACTATCTAAAAATTTGATATTTTGCCAGTTTAAATAGCTGTTGTGCCTTCAGCTGTACATTAGACACTGAACATCCTACCATTCCTAGAAACCTTTTGATGGAAAAGCATAAACTGTTCCATCTTGCATATTCAATTCTGTTTGGATAATGGAATCTAGGTGGAAGATTAGATTTGAAATAATATCCTTTATAAATATTGATTGAAAATTTCATTCATATACTGCATTCCAAGATACAAAAATACATTTTATGAACAACTGAATGCAAAAGAATAGCATGGAAAGTGGAAGGCTTCACATACAAAGAGTTACATAATAGCTGAATGGTGGCATTTCTGAACTAGCACAGTAAAAGGAAAAAAAACACTGGCTTTCCTCTATAGTACATTAAATGATGATACATTCAGACCACATGTCTTCTGCTATACTTCACATCTTTCTATGAGCATGTAGTGCTCTCAAGGGAAAGTTTATTTTTGATTTAGAATGATTTGGGAGTTTTAATTACTGTTTAAACTGTGTGTTCATACTTACTTTATTGTGAGTTAGCTAAACCAGAACAGTTCCTGTGAAACTGGGAATTCAGGGAGCCACATTCTGGTGACTTTCATTCTGTCTAGTACTTAGATGAACTCATCACAGCTGACTGATGTGAATCAATAGTGAAATAAACTGGAAAGACCCAGATGCACAATATATTCCAGGTAATGTATTGTATTTGGGCTCCTAAATGATCTTGAAATTTAAGGCATATGAAGGAATCCTGCTTAATCAGTAACAAATTCTTAAAACATGCAAAGAATTATTGGGATACTCTGAAGTCCAAACCTGTTAAACGATTTTCATGTTGCCTAACATTAAGTGCTCCCTATTTACTTGCCTTGTTAGAAATCTACCCTCCCAGCGATTCCTACTTCTGCATGGACACTTGGTGCAGAAACCAGAACTTTTGTGTTCTGAATCACCCTCCACACAAGGATATCTCTCTCAATTACCAAAATTAGATAAAAGGAAAAGTAGGCATCTAACCTGAAACTGTAAATAATATCGTCCAAACACCCTCCCTTCCCCTGCACTCACACTCACAGTCCTGCCACCATATTACCTACAAGTGTGTCCAAAGTATTCCAGCTCCACAGGCAGAGTAAATCTTGCCATCTCTTTAAAAGGTGTAAACGAATACACAGTCTTCATTAATACACTTTAGTGTATTTGCTTAAAAACTCTTTCATCAAAGCATCTCAAAACAATAATTTGCTGATTACAGCTATGTCAGGGATGCCAATAATTCACATTTTTTAATAAGTGAATTATTTAAATAAGGATGCTTTTCCTAATGTGAAAACCCCTTTGGAATAAACACAGTGGAAGCAGGTGCAAACCTGACACATGACTACATTAAAAAAAAACCAAACCAAACCTCTGTTCCTTAGCAGGTGATAAATGTCTCAGTAGGATTCCCTGATAAAACAGGTAAAGCGAGACTATAAACAAGAGACCAATAAAAAGTGACATTGGTGTAATTAAGAGAGGGGGAAATCCTTTCAACCCTATGAATAAATATAAATACAATGCCTAACTGACTGCAAAATGACATAAATCTTGTAAAAACTTATCTAGCAGAAACTGCTAAGTGGGCAAACTCTCTCCTGATTCCTGTTGGCATTGTTACTTAGATTGCTGTGTCACAATGAGTCAGTCATTTATGCAGTAACATTCACAAAGGGTATTCATCTCAAATAATTATCTCTTTGCCTCATTTCCCAAATTTTGCAGTTTTGCTATTTTCTCATGTTATACTCCTTTTGTATGGAACCTGTGATTCTAGTTTTTGCTCTTGGATAGCCTTCATCTCCAAAGACTTCAGTCTCAAAATTCTGGGAAACTGATATGTCACATTCAAGTGCAAAAATACATCCCCTTAATTCACATAAGGCAAAGAATCTGGGATTGAGTTACAGCTAGTGAAATCAGCAAATTTCTTTTAAGCATAAGCTTGTTTTTTTATTTACATACCTTCTTTTTTATTTGATTTCCTATCATAATGTGGAACTGTATGACATTTTCTCTTTCAAAAAGCATTCGTTTTACATACACAACAGAAGTATGTGATGAAGACAGGAATCATATGAGGATTTGTAGTGATCTTTTCTGGCTGTTTTTCTGCTTTCTTCTTTGGCATACTAACATTCACTGATGTATATAGTATGAACTCTAATGTGGTTATATGCTTATTAATCTCTTTTCATACAACAGTAATTCATCAATAATTTTTGCGTCTCTGCACTTCTCTGTCAAGTTGAAAATATTATAATGCTATAAAAGATCCTGTTTTATTTTCCTGTCCACGTGAAACACTTAAGATGACCAATCTCTTCAGTTTTCAGGGACGAGTGCATGTATTTCTGGATAAATGGAGTCTCAGATTGTGAGGTTTCATATGTTGTCTAAAGGCACGGCATTCACAAAGCATGCCATTTTTAGGAAGTTCTCCCTGAATAGAAATTCCCAAATTTGACCTTCATTTTACTTAACTAGAGAGAATACACAATTTGTACCAGAAACTTCATATGCCATATAATGAGTGTTCTTTGACTGATTTTTGTCTGTTCTGCTTGATTTTGTATTCCCTTTTACCTGTGGCATATTCTTTTCTAAAGCATTCCTAGCAGTCCTACACAAATGTTAATCCCAGTAAGTGTCTAAAGAAATCTTCCAAATCTGTTGTTTCAGTGGATTTTAAATTTAGCAGTATTGTCTCAAAATGTGAAGAAAATTTGTTGATTTCATTGCTGACAACGATTCATGGCAATCCAGTTAAGTGAATGAATGGTCTGGATCACCTGTTCAGGTTGTAAGCTGAAACAATTACATTGAATTCACCATTTTATAAAAACAGCCTCATGTTACACAGTACTTCCAAAGCTGGAGCTCAGCTCCGCTTAAAGTAGAAAATTCTATTAATGAATCAAGAACAAAATGGACTTAGTAACTGTGTTTTCTGACATAACCCACCTGTCTGCTGAGATGGCAAATTCACTGCAAAAACAACTTTGGTAACATTCTTCTGCTTATCCGATGCCACAAGATGAAGAAATTCTCCATCAAAATGTGCAAAGTTTAAGTATTTTTATAACAGCTATTAAAAAGAAAAACTATTTTACTTACCAAGCCAACTTCTGTTTAAATATACTGACACAAACACTGGAGGGACCGTGAAGAAATCTACTACCGAGTTCACTTCTAGCCAAAACCACAGCTTGTCATTGGCTGCTATGAACTGGAGGAGCCAAAAAAAAAAAAAAAAAAANGGAGGGAGGGAATGAAAGATCAGATTATGCTCATGGTGGTTGCAAGTACGTGCAATATTTTCTGTTCTAAAATATTAAACTCCAAAGTTAATGGAGAAGTAACTTATGTTTTAGAACAGTCTAGACAAAACAACATGTCTCAATGGAAAGAAGTCTGTATTGTGCATTGCTTGATAACCACATTGAGATTGCAATGAAAGGTCTAACCAAAGAGACACATCATTTATATGATAAATTGTAATATCACTGCTAAAAACCATTTTCTCCACATTTATTAACAACGCATCAGTAATATTAGAAAAGTGTAGGTACATGTAAAATATTTCAGTGTATCACCTTTGCTCTAGCACACCAAACATGTTGGTACTAGTCCCCTAATGTATTTGGTGTTCATAGGTTTCTCAATACATGATAGTTTACAGAGTCCCATTATCATCCTATTCAATCACCAGTATGACTACTACAAGGCATAATTCAGGACTGCAACAGGTCATTTCTCTTTCCTGTCTAAGAATTCAGCTTAGGGAATCTGGCAAACTTAGAGGCCAAGGACATCATAGTTTGAACTTGCCTGTTCATCTGTTTACTTAAATAAGGTCAATATACTATTCACATTCAAGTAATAATTAAAGCATATGTTTTATACAAATATGAAATATAAATATACAAATAAATACAGAATTTTAGTGCATCATGAAGATATTTAATGGAGCAGGTTTACTCACTTAAGTCTTAAAGGTGGACTAACATATTTCAAAATTTTGTGTTTGTATTTTTTTAATTACGGACAATATCCATCGTCTTTCTTCCAAAGCAAATACTGATATTGTCTATTTCCTCTACTTAATCTCCTTGGTTTAGAATAATTTTAAATCTTTAACAGAAAATGTCTATGGTGCATATCAACTTTGCTGGAATCCCAGATAAAATATTGGAAAGGGGACTCTACTGATGTGAAGAGTGTTGAAATCATACTTAAAAAGACAACAGACAACATGAGCAGCATGTGCCTCAGAGAAAGCTCAAAACCAAAAATAAATTGACATTTTGTCAGTCTGTATTACTCAATATCAATGCTCCAGCATGAAAACTGAACAAAAATATCTAGTTTCAGCAGAAGCTTTCAATTCCCTTCTGTTGTATTTAGAAGTAGTCAGAATATTTGGAACTAAAAGCTTTTTAAGATGTCAGATCAATATTTTCATAACCTGCAATATATGTTCTAATCAGCATTTTATCAGGGCACAACCTTCAGGCTTTCAAAAAGGTTGAACTGTGTTACTCAACAATGAAAACAAAGTCTGTTGACCGTAAAGGCCATTCATACTTTTCTGTGGAAGTATTTAAACAGTGATTAATTTAGGTAATTAGTGACTAATAAAAGCCCATTTCATTACAGAAGCAATCCTACCATGCTTGATGAGATACCACATTCTTCTAGAAGCACTAGCATAATTCTGTCACTTCCAAAGAAGGATTACTTCCATACTTGCCATATCTCTGCCAGACCCTATGGCTTGATTGTGTGCTAACTCATACAATTTGGGCTTAGTCTTCATCAGCAGTTTGCAGACTTCACTTCTGAGTTCTCACATAGTTGAATACTGGCCAACAAAGATTTTAAAATAGATACATGTGTGCTTGAACACAACTATCTTCTTGAACTGAAGAGATGGTAATATTTATATGATTTTGAGTTGCAACATCATTTCAGGGAGAACAGATGGAGAAGGATAAGATTTTAAAATATTTCTTCAAATACTTTAATTTGCCGGTGAGTCCTCACAGGAGATATTTATTAGAAGGAAAAAAAAAACCAAAACCTGAAGGTATGAGATGCTTCTTACATAACTAGCAAATTCATTATCAATCCAATTCTTGCATCCACACAATCAAGTATCCCCTTTTCCTCAGGAACTCCTGTTTAGTTCAGCAGGACTTCTTGGAGAACTGAAGTTACACCTATATTAGCATTTTAACTTAGATAAGGGGTACTAATCTGAAGTGAATCCTTATCACCCCCACTCACCATACTCCAGTTTGATTGATAAAATAGTTTTGGATAACACAAAGATTTGTTTTAGTTGAAACTAAAACTGAAAATAAGTTCTAGCAGTGCATCTTGCATACTGTAACTGCTAAAGTGCGTTCAGTCAACAGGACCGGAGTGTTGACTACACACAGTGTGGATATCAAAGTATTAGCATCAACTCTTGGTGTATTCTCTCTTACTGGGCTTTGCTGCTTGATAATGTAGCCTGTTACTGCTTTAAGTATGAGTGCCCAATACATAGTTTTAATTTTGTTAAGTACAACCTTATCACTAACGCAGTTTTTCTTTCTAAAAAAAGGGTTCTTGGAAGTTCACAGGTACCATGCATTAAATCTGTTATGTCAAAATGTTAACCTATATTGCAGGCCTAGTGGACATCTACAAAAGCCTTCAATCTTTAAGAATTAGGAGCTATTACACTATGTGGTTTTAAAATACAGCTTAGAATACATTACATAGTAGTGTAAATGTTGAATAGAATACATTACATAGTAGTATATATGCTGAAGGAATTTATGGATTTAGCTAAAGGATGGACACTGCACGTAGCCCGAGTAATGAAATAACCTGTTTGCAACAAAATTCCTCACTGGATCATCAGAAAAAGTTGGTTGGAAGTGAAATAGGAGGAACTCAACTATCATTGTGACATAGGAGTTCCTATGATTCAGGAGCAAAATGGAAAAAGGAAGATCACAAGGCAATGTGAACTTGTATCAAACTTCAAGACCAATGTGTCAGGCTTTCTGCTCACATGAGGTCTTCCTTGTAGCTCTGTTTTGTTTGAGGCCTTTTTTTCCCCCTGATATTCCCATTAACAACAAGAAAAGTTAGTTTTCAAAGTATATTTAAAAACAAACAAACAAAAAACCAACTAAACAACCAAACAAACAAACCTCAACAGCTTGAATTGCAAGCATTACTCACTCAGACTTTTAAAAGTGCCTACCTGTTTCAGACATCCCAAATTTTAGATCCTCGAACAGCATTACTGGCTTTTCAGAAAGCAGTAAGTGTGTTCTAAGGATATACATTTCAGCATGTTGACTAGTATTTACAGCTTCTGCAAAGCATTCATTAGCAGTCTGGCAAAGTGGATGTGCGTAAAACTGAATACAGCATCTCTACCAGATGTTATCTCAACCCTTGACTGCCAAAGACATATCTAGCAGCAGAGGCATGGATCAAATATTCACTAGTCTTGATGAGGTAGTTATCACTCCATTTCAGTGTCCTTTAAGAACACTGAAACTAGATTCTACATCACTTTCTACCACAAGTGAAGAATATTCTGGAACAGATGGCTTTGCTTATAAGCTATTGGTTTCCTTAGTGATATTAGATGCTTATTATTATTATTACCCAAATGTTCTCAATGAAATGCTTTGCTCATACATTTTAGAAATTAGCTTAATTTTGTCCAGCCATTGTAAAGTCAGGCTGTAGTGAAAGCCTCTCCCTATCTGATAGCTATATTCCTTCCCTGACTCATGCTAACAAAGACACACTACTTACACGCAAGCCGAAGTAGAGTAGGAAGAACACATTGAAAGCCATGTCGATCTGTAATGTGAAATCTTTGTAGAAATTCTGGCAGGATTCTATTGGGCTATTTGAAACAAAAAGAAATCAGAGTAAATTGTCAGTATGTGAGGTTCTACTCTAGTGAGATTTTTATGCATTTCATTAAAGACTTTGATTCAAAAATCACATTTCTGTTTTCCAGTCATTTACAAGATACAAGCAAGCATTTCAAATGAATTATTTCATTCATTCAGTTAGTCATTCATACAATCTTTATATTTACCTGTTCAGGTAATATCTGAGAATTAACATGCAGATACCTTTAGAGAAAGGACAAGCAGGAGAATACCTCATGATTCCTTAACCCCACATTAACCCTTAAAGAACTGACTTCTTTCTATAAGAGACATACCTATGATACTTCAGGAACAAATCTAACAAACACACAGCTATAGCGTAACATTACATTTTTAATTCATGTCATAAAATAAAACCTTAAAAAAAAAAAATTAGTTGCTTAGGAATACATTACCCATTAGCAACCTGGGGTACTTAGTCTCGTAGAATCCCTTGTTTATAAGAAGTTGGTTTGTTGTTTTTTTGTTTTGTTTTGTTTTTTTCCTCCTTTTTCTTACTTCTTTTTTTGTGTATGGCTATTTAACGTACTTTATGTACAGTACTATGAATTGAGTAGAAAAGCAGCATAGCCCACTGGTAAAATTAAATAACAAAATAAATTGAGGAATTTGAAGCAGTACTCTAAGGGTTAATTTCTGCATGCAGGTTAATTGAAATACCTCTGTGTGTGTCAGGCAGCCATTGCAAATTCTAGCTTATTATATTATGCTTTATTTAACAGTGGGACAGGTCCAAAGCATACTCTATACAAACTGGTACTTTATAGATATACTTTTATCTAAGGAAGGAGATAACTTCCATGACTATGATTAGTGATTTATTTGTGAGCTTTCTAAAATAGGTTGGTGAAGCCACAGAACAATGTTGAAGTCACAGACCAAAATGAAAGTCATGTCCCAATATATGCTGATGTATATACTATATATACATAATGTCCCATCATATATACATATATATACACACACATATATTGCAAATGATCATGTGTTCATCACAACTGTAATAAAATGCAAAACTAGAACTAGATCATTTGATCATTTGGAACCCTAGAAAACATCCTTTTAGGAAAGAAGAAATTCTTTGGCTTCCCAGGTCAAATAAATCACTGAATGTGAATACAATACCAGTTAGTATAGCGGTAGCTCTGCAAATATAATGCTAGACTGCTCAACAAGCAAGATTCTATGCATTATGAATGTCAGTTACCTAATTTAAGGCATAAAGGAAATCACCTGGGCTACCAGGTCATTACACATGCAGCCAAATTTTCCATTCCTTGTATACATTACAGGTCAAACAAGTTAAATACAGCATGCCCTCTTCTGTCTTTAGATGCATGAATGTGTACAGCAAAATTCTCTTTGATGTACAATAGCTTTATATTTTAAGAAGCTTCAGTGCTATAGAAAATTAGATTAAAATGGTTTTTTAAAAGCTATTTGCAAAGACATTGAAGTTATGAAACATTACTGTTCTGGTTCAGATAAAATTGATTTACAAAAGCAGGCAGAAGGGAAGAGAAGCCAAATGTTAACACATAGGACGGAAGACAGCACCTCATACTTTACAAATACAGCTTTAGCTACAAGAAGAGTGGATGCAATCTGAGAACCCAACAAGATCGTTTTCTGTATGGCATTATTGAGAGAAAAGGATTTTATCAAAATAAGGCAGGCTACACACTGAGTCACTATGCACCCAATCAATAGAAATCACAGGAACTACAGCAGAAGCAGAATGAACCATGACCTGCACCAACACAGAGGCTTGGATGCTTAATTCCAGGTTAGGTTCCTGTAAAAAGCTGCAGAATTTCCCTGAAGCTAATGGAATTGCACAGATTTATAACTAGGATCAAGAGTTTCATTATCTTCCTTTCCACAGTTATTTGATACTTGTCATGACCGTTAGATAAGGTCAGCTGGGGTTGCAGTTAACATCTGTACTTTTGTACCATTGTCCTTTACAAAAACCTATAAGATCTGACAAAGTAGCTAATGCATAATACATCTTCATCTTGTTTGCAAAACACTTAGCAGAGTGGACCGCAATGCTGATTTGAGACTTTTGTTTACCTAATACCAGAGCCACTTTTTCTGCTAGTCATATGCCTAAAGCATCCTTCATTTCAGAGATCATCTCTCTCTCTTAATTTCCAAGTTATCCATTTCAAAGACAAATACAATGTCCTTTCCTTTGTATTTTAAATGATGATTTTGTCAGAAAGGCATGTCACTGAGGATACAGAAATTATTATTTATACTCACAGGATGGATTATACGAGATTTTAAATTTTCCAAATTAAATTTTGGTGATATTTTTTAGTTTGGATTTTTTGTTTTCATCAGTAGCTCACATTTGAGCTGAGAGAAAAATATGCCCGCTAGACTATCAATCAACCTCCTGCAGAGAGGAATCTAATTTGTAACTTGTCTTTACTATAAGTTTCCCAAAACTAGAAGTGCTACAGATCTTAGAGCTCCAGACAATAGCGTGCTGGGGTCTCCAGGGCTAATAATCTATTCCCTGTTTTAAACTAAAATCAGATGGAAATTCCTGTGGAATTTCAACCCCTTAGGTCAGCAAAGGTTTTATCTTTGAAGGAAGCAACAGACTTAGAAATGCTTTCATTACTCTTCCATGTAAGCATGCTTCATTTTAAGTGTGATTTCATGAATTTATACCGTTAAAAACCAGGAGAAACTACACTAAAAATCAATGGAATAGCATTATACTAACAATGGCAAGAAAGATTTAACACAACTAGATAAAAATTACAGTAATGATGTAACTCTAAATGCAATATTTATGTGTACTTTGAAAGAGCATCTTTAATTAACTACACAAAAATTGAAAAAAAAAAAAACACTTGTAGCCATGACTTCTTGTGTTTTGGAAAGAAAAATTCATAGCAACAATTTTATTTTACTTAATGTAGGGATATTCTGCTGATAATCTATCAAGGACTGTAATTCCCCTTTGCCCTGCCATCTTTTTGTGTAATAAACTAAATGCTACAAGAAATGCTTGGGCTACACAAGCAAGATTTGAGACACTGAGAGTTTTCTTCAGGTCAACATATATCAAGTTATCATTTGCTGCAACTGTGTGTTTTTGCTGCAATTTAATACAAAAATCACATCCAGAGAAATGACAGTGGGCTTAGTTTGCCTAATCTGCAGTAAAGACAGAACCTTACTTGATTTTTCAGGCATGGACTACACATTCTGTTAATGTTCTTCCTTCCTCTCTTATTCTTCATTTCAGTTTTACATTACCTCTACTTACTTGTTCTGTTCACTATTACAGCATTTAAATGCTGGTAGTTACAAAGCCCCATTATACAGGTATCACGGGCATAAACTAGTTCAGTGAGCAAGAGTGACTACAAGTAACAAAATTACTCCAGTTTAACTTTACACAGATAGGGCAAAATTTTGACAAGGTATTCCCAGCATCCCAAAACCTTTTTTGCAATTGACTGAAGACAACACTTTAAATGACACTTTTACCACAGCTGAACAAATGAACAACTCCCTTGTCACTCCAATTCAAAAGAATTTACTGCTGTTTAAATAACTATTTTTGTCAGAAACTTATTTCATGTATTTATTATTCTCATTTATTTCTGGTTCATTTGAAATGCTTCTAATGCATTTGAAATGGTATTACTGGAATTATTCTTTGAATAGTCATAGAATGAGTGGGAGAGGGCAAAAATTGTCTGCATTTTAACGTTTTCTGAAATTACTTGTTTCTGTGAGTATATTAATATGAAACTTCCCACAGAAGAAGCCTTCATGGAATATTTCCAGGATTCTGCAATTGCAACAGAGTTGAAAATATCTTGAGTCTTTTTTCCTGTATCATTTCACCTCTTGATAGGAGCTTTAAAGCCCATTTCCAACTTTAGATGAAAGCCTTGGCACAACATATCAACCTATGTCACAGTGCAATCACTTACATTATGACCACACAGAAGTAAGGTGAAGAAATTCTACATTCATTCAGACTTTTGGCCAGCTTTGCAGTCATAGTGGCATCTACTTGGGTGATTTTGCATAAAATGTCCCCCACAATAAAAGCTTGTGCACACCCAATTCAGTACTTGAAATAACTACCCAATATGCAATTCACAGTTCTCTTTTCTTTCTGTGTAAGGGACTCCTGTTTTTTTGGCACATGTCATGTCAGTCTGCTTCTATTGTTTTTTGCCTTTTTTACTTTTTCTTTTTAACAAGACCTGCAAAGACTAAAATGGATGCCAATTTTCATCTATGTATAATTATAAACCAAAATGCACGAGGTTAATTTTAAGACATATTAATCTAGTTACATTTTGCCAAGTGTATTGAAGATAAGAAGTTCTATGTAAAACATTCATAAACCACCACAAAAAATAATAATAATAATAAAATACTTCTACTGTAACTTCAGGAATGTACTGATGTTAATACTGTACCACAGCTGCTCCATCTTTGGAACTCTAAGAAGTTAATGAAACTTTTAGAAATTCAGAGAATTGTCCTCATTGACAATTTTAATTTTTGGAAGCAAAGTTGTCTTCTGAATGGTGGAGGAAAATCTAAATCCATTATTGAAATTAGATAAAATATACTTTTATTCTTAAGTAAATAAAATGTAAAATTGAAAAAGATGGAACAACAAAAAAAAATTGTTACAAACTTAACGTGCCTGAGAAAGAAATACAACAACCTGATACTATGAAAAATCAGGCAGTTTTTAATTTTCTTTGCTCATGACAGTTTTTAGATTGCACAATAGTACATTATATGAAAAGAAACAGTAAAATGTACAGTTTCTATCAGAAAGACTGTGGATTGATGAGAGTGAATTTTAAAATTAGATTATAATTATGTACAGGTAAAGGCTGCTAAAGTGTAATCAACACAAATGAATAAATAATTGAGAGAAACCACTCAATATTTAGAAGCTCTTTAGTATCATATCATATGAGGACATTCCATTCACTTCTCACTTTCAAATTGTATTTGAATGCAATTAATATGCATTAATTTGGGCATGTAAATTTTCTTTGTCCATAAAACTGGCTATACTGGTCTTTTCTTTTTTTTTTTTTTTTTTTCTCCCCTAAACCATTTTGTTTTACTGGAAGCTCCTCCATAATACTTAATTCCTTCAAATTTATTTATAAAATAAACCAAATGGTACAAAGCTTAGAGTGAAAAATAAGTTTGGCACAAATTTGATATGACAGTAACCATTTATACTCTAATACGTACTTTTAACAGTACAGCAAAAAAAAAAAAAAAAAATTAAAGGGGTTATGGTTAGGCTTTTTTACTGTTTCAGTGACGTACCATTAAAATAAAACTAAGGAAAGAGCCAGAGGTATCATTTAGTAAAAGCAATGTTGATTCAACACAGAATACTTTCTGTTCTTTTGATTATGGTTTAGTTGCACAGCTCAGAAGGGGAAAAGAGGTTTAAATCATCTTTACTGAAACAGGCATGAACATATAGCAAAATTAAAAACATGGATGCCTATCAAGTGTCAACCTAGTGAAACAAATACCACAATTAAAATAAATCAGCAAGACTAAATAAGAATCAAAGATGTCGAACATCTCACACAGTGATGAAGACTGTAACAATTTTTTTCTTAATTCAAATGGCTTTCATTTTTTAACCAAGTTAGTCCCACAGTAAGAAAACAAAAAGTATTTCCTTGCAGTATGTGTACTGATCTTCTAAACACAAGATGCATTGGTAAACGACTCAATTTAGAAGGCCTTTCTTTGAGTTATAACTTCAATAGGCTCATTAATTTTTTTATGGTAAATGTCTTCTAAATTACTTCACTCTCCCTTGACACGATGTGGTCTGCCACCAGGAAAGTTTTGCTACTAGCATTTTCAGTTAGCACTGCAGGATATGCAGGAAGAGTTAAGTTGGTTTCCTTCCCAAAAAGGAAGAGCAGCCATTGGGATCAGAGCAATGCTTTCGTGAAGGCAAGGGGAAGACCCGCTTTGCCCATAGCAGAAGTGCCGAGTAATCTACCATCACAGCCCCAAGTCTTGGGATCCATAAAACTCCATGGGATCATTACATCCTTAGTTACAGGTATTTTCTAAGAGGTTTTTTGTTCCTGGAGCTAGTGAGTGAAGGGAGGAATAATCCCTTTCTCATTGAATTTTGCAGACAGTTATGACCTGATAGCCAAGGACGAAGCTATGACCATTTCCTGTATCTTCTTACCTTGCCATTGATAAGGATACATTTAAATTTTTTCTGACCACTCAACCTCCTACCACTAAATCCTTAGCTAACTTTCTCCTATGCAGACATACATATACACCCAGAGAACTTGCTGCTCCCAAGGCATTTCAACATCAAATCCTGGAGCTTCCTTTTTATACTCATAGCTAAGATGCTCAAGATCCTTGGTTGTCTCTCACACACCTTTTTTTTATTGTACCTTCCTCCTGTCTGGACTTCATATTGCCTATTTCTTTATCCTCCTCTTCCTTCAGCAAGCTTCAGATAAATATTCCTGCATAAATGCTTGGGATTTTGCCAACTACCTTTTTTAATTCTCTATTCTTACTCTCCATTGCTTAATGAATTAAACCATAATTGTCTTTCCAATCACAAAAACTCCTCAACTTCAGCAATGAATTTATTTTGGATTACTCTATCCTACTGTCTTTGTTTCCATCTCCATTCCTGTCTTGTCTATGTGTGGAGTGGCCTCCCTTCTTCACTTTGATATGCATCTTTCTCTTTCACATTCCTTTTGAAAATGCATTGCTCACCTTAGGATCATACACACTAAGCCGTCTTTGAATTACATCAACAATCAGTATCCTCTTTGTTCAATTTTAAAGTAAATAAGAAAAAAATAAATCTGATGAAAATAAAAGATGAACTGGCAAATAACGTGAAATAAAGCTATCTTCCAAGATTTCTTAGACTATTGCTTAATCTACACCTTATAAATTGCAAGAACCTCAAGGGAACTGCTTTTCAGAAAAAAGTAGGAACAATGCAAATGCCTGTCCTTAGTTCCCTTTCCTAATTTCTATCACAACATCTTCTGCTATTCTTTAAAGTCTGACAGATCACAAGCTGGCATTAGAATATTACCCTTCTATTTCTAACCTAATTAAAAAATGCATCATGACTCATCTGTTCTGCAGATGCTTTCTACATCTAAGTACTTCTATATTATCTCCCTCGCACACTGGGGAACCTTGACAAGCTTTTAGACTAATTTGTGGTAAAATTAACAGTTTTCCTCATCCTCCTTTAAAAAAAAATAAAAAAATCCATTGTCGGAAGAAATAAGCAACAACAAAACCAGATCCATCAGTAATAAATTGGTACAACAGCATCATTTAGTAAATTTTTTTCTAAGAATCAGAGTCAGAGACTTCTTGTTTTTTCCTTTTCTGGAACATGTGATAAAGAACAGGGCATAAAAGGTTTGTTTTCTTCCTTTGAATATTAACTTGTTTTAAATTTAAAGATATAAATACTATGACTTGACAGTTTTTAATGCAAAATTAATTCAGTTTAGAAACTGAGACAGAGAAGACCTTCCAGTGGGAAAAAAAAGACAGGCTCTTAACTTTAATTTCTGTCACATACATGTACAAAATTAAGAGTCAAATTAAGTTGGTATAATTGCAGAACAAAGGTATACTTTCCTGAAGTCCATCTCAGATGCACAAGATTTTGCCTGGCATAATTCTACTGACTTCTACAGAGATATTTGCGACTGACAACATACCAAATGATGCAGTCAAGTAATATTGATAGTACTTATTTTATCTAAATGAACTAATAAAACTTGGTAAAATTCAGTATAATGTTGCAGCTTTCTTTTTCAAGTTTTCTATGAATTTTAAGTACATCATACTTCTTCATAGACTACCCTAGTAAAACATAAGCCAACCTACCACAGAACTCAAGCAAAATCAAATTCTTATCTTCCTCAGCCCAAACACAAAATTTTATACAAGTATGATAACGTGAGACTTTTATTTTACATTTTGATATTGAATTCCTGAGATATACAGAAAATACACACATTAAAATTGCTCACTCTGAAAACAGCATATTTCTAAATTTCATCAGGGTGCATGTACATTCGCTACTGCCTGCAGCGTATGTCTTCTCTAATCACTGACTTTCACAAACAAAAGCTAAAGGAAGATTCCTGCAGAAGAGCTAAACAACCACGAATTGAGTGCTAAAACAGGCATCAGTAAACGGCCCAGAGTCAATCTCCATAACTCTTCTAAGTTTTTTTCAGTAGCATACAGAAGACAGAGCATGAGCTTTCTTGCAAAATACACCACTAAGATCTTCATCCTACCTGAGATAACTGCATTTGAAAAGGTTTGCTGAGAACCACATTGGCAAATAGGAAGAGTATATTATTTTATTATGCATTAGATTGTTAATCAGTTACCATAAACTGAACACTGGCAACTGCAAGTAATATTACATTACCTTGACAAAACAATCTCCCTGATGACAAGTTAATTCCAAGTCAATGATAGAGAAACAATGCCAGGGATCATATTTTTAATCAAAGATTTTTACGTGAGATTAGTAACATATTAAAGAGAAAAAACACCAGAACACTATTTCAACTAACATTATATTATTACATTTTTTGACAACACTTAATAAACCATTTCAGTGATACCTACTATGTAGACTGCATTATAGAAAGATTCTGTTAAACTGCATACCCTATTTACTAAAGTTGACAATCTTGCATGTTTCTACTTCATAGTAAGACCCTTTTCTATTACTTCTCATCTGTTATTATTTAATATAATTGTTCTTTAATTTTCTTCATCAAAGCCTATCAAGGAGTACTAAGGTGTTGTAGCTACTTACTCCAGAGAACAGGAAATTGGCCATGTGAAATGCAAACATGTCATACGATGCTGCAAGAAGATTATTAATCCCTTTTCCATGTTCACATTGAATTGAACAAATGGAAATGGATCAACTCAGAAATATATCAGAAGCATAAACCTCTTTCAATTAAAACATAGTTAAACACTGGAATAGGTTCTTTAGGGAGAATGGTGAATCTCAAAATTTTAAAACAGAGGTAAGTACTTTTCAGGCCTGGGATATATGGACCACTCGAAGTCATTGCATTTGCACATGTCAATACAATGATCTACACATGCGATATTTCTAAAATTTCCTCCTTCTGTAGGAGAGGGCCTACAAACCATTGATCTCATATATAAGTGTCTGTTTGAATAAGTTTGTGTATAGCCACTATTACCTTGCAGCAGAAGGAAGAGTGACTTCCCGAGATTCCTTTTTTTCTATTTCATGTGATTCTATTTTGCAGCTGCTGTCTTTTAAAATTACCCAAAAGTGCTTACCACATTTGCTATCCACTTTCCTCAAAGTTTTCATCAGCTCACTGTCATCATCCATTTCCAGCTCCAACTACTTTTCCAGCTCAGTGCCTTTTATTACCCTTCTATTCTGTTGATACTATTGTCCAGCTTTTAAGTCTCCCTCATCTGACTGCACTCTTTGAAAAAACTCGTACAATCTTCAAAAATGAGAATGTCCTCTACCTATTCTGACTCCAAATTAAGATCATTAATAGTTTTTCTTTTGTATATCATTATAAAACTGAGCTCTGATTATGAGCTTGATATGTGTAACAGACTCCTCCAGATGATTTTTAGTATTCTTTCTATACATTTCTTGCTTGCTTACATACTGTAATTAAAAAAAATAAAATAATCCTGTCCTATGAAATTTCATCTAAATTCAACTATTCTAACTGAAAATGACAACAGTACCAGCTGAATCGGAGTGTTAAAGTATTTCCAGTTCATTCATCTGACTGTCTTTTCTGAAATTCCCTCCTGTGATGCTTAAATGAAAATATCTGGCTACCATCTAGTTTTTACTGAGTAGTAATGAACTTGCACCTAAGGCATATTATTTGACTTTAATGTCAGTGAATAATGTAATTGAGCAATGAAGGCTAGAAGTACTGCAAAGTGGTAGAAACTTGACATTACATTACTGGATCAGCTTTTTTAGTCATACTTTTTAGTGCATGCACCCAGGTCTATTATTATCCATAAAAAGCTACCTATATTGTGTTAATGGTAATTGTAAAGTAATCCTAATACACAGTTACACCAGGCAGGATATATTGTTTCATATTTCAAACAAAGGCATAACTGTAAACAAGAACCATGTACATGCCTTCAAAAAATCTGCATAAAACTAGAAAATATATTAGTCACAATCAAATTTTCATAATTTCAGATCCTCTCTCTCATTCCTCATGAGGACCTTTTAGCCTTATCTATCCCATCAGCATAAGGGACCTTTTAAGCACCTTAGTAATTTAAAACCTAAGATACATAGGTCATGCAACTCAACTACTCCCAGTCCAAACTATTACACAGCTAGTATTGTTGTAAATTGTAACGGGGAAGTCTGTATTTGCATACTTGTTCCACTTTACTAGAAATAATGGACAGATTAACTGAAGTAAAAAACCCTTTCAACTATCATGAGTAACCATCTGAGATCATTGAACACATCCTGAGCATCACAGTATATCTGTTTAAATTCCTCTGCCTTAAACCAACTGCAGGCATAATCCAGGTAACGTTCACTCCCACCATATATAAACACTTGTGACAGTCTTTTCTATTAGTTTCCCTCTTTCTTTCCCTGGATTCCTGGAAAGTCTTTAATGCACATATCTTTTAAAGCAAAACACACATACTCTACCCATATACTACCCATACACTAAGTCTCTCTACCCATACACTTTGCCACCGTGGCATACTTTCCACAAGCACATAACTGCAATCTAGTAAAGCTTCCTACTTCGAAATTTTAATGTCACACCTGTTCCAGCTGTGGGACCTGATTATTTGCCAGGACTGTCTTAAGAGCAAATTACCATATTCTTAAGGCAAAATGCTGATTCTGTGAAAGATTAACTGAATAGCCACATTTACTTTGCAAAAGAATAGAAAAAGTTTAAATAGAAAAGAAAGAAATTAAAAAAAAATAACTCAACTCTTTCCTAGTTCAACTTTGCAGACAAGAAAACTAGCCTGGAGCCTCAGTGGCAATCTCAGAGTGGCTTTTCTAAATGGGAAAGGCAAAGCCCTTTTTTTTTTTTTTAGGGAGATTAATGACACTCTGCCTGGAAAGTCAAAAGGACTGGGGTAATAATCCATTTTGCACCAATTTCAGGAGTAAGAACTTCATGTTGCCATACAGATATATATCTGACCAGTTTCGCAGTCCTAAAAGAATTTTCCTTCATTATAAGAAAAAAAAAATAATCAAGTCTCATTATGTGACATATAGGAATAACATAAAAAAAATAAAAATCCTAAGCAATCCTAAATAATAAACATTCTCAGGGCAGCACAGTATCAGCACGTGGGTGGTATGACAACAGTTGTGAAAATTACTTCCCTTTTTTATTGTTTTGAATAAATTGCATGTTTCCAGTTACTTGTTCAAAGTACACACTAAGAGCATATTTCAGCTTTTTATATATATATATCTCTGTTCACAATTATAATTTTTCAAACATCATAACATTTTATATTATAATCCCTTCAAATTAAACATGGTGAATAAACTTTATCCCATAAGTTGAATATTAATCTGCAATCCGTAAATTAATTTTGACCTCAAAAAAGCACAAAATGTAACCTCTGAACACATACACTCAACATTTGCACTGATCAACAGCACTACAACATTGTGTTCAGACACGTTTCAAGTCACTTTCCAAAGTGCTGTTTCATCATTTCATCAGGAAACAATAGGATTAACATTAAATCATATCTTCTATTGTGTTGATGAAAATTTTATTTGAATACATTTAAGAACATATGAATAATAGGTTGCTTAGGATGGTCACAATTTCATTTGTAAAAGAAACTTAGAGCAGCGATACAATTCCTCATATGAAATTTCATTTTAGTGATGTTTTGTAAATCAATACATTTTAAATTATTTTGCAAGCTATTTAATATTATATAAAAAACCCTGTTGTACCTGAAAATTCTTCCCAAATTCAGACTTTTATTAAGTGATTATGTATAATCTTACCTCTTTTCACTGTCACCTGCTGCTAAAGTTGACAGCAGGGATAGGTTTATCTTTCTGAACACTACTGGCATCATTCAGCCGTTGTCACAATACAATAGTTAATACACTCTTTCTTTCCCACATCTTGACCACATTGCAATCGTCTATCTAGTCAAGAAGCTACGGTAATATGCTGGCAATTTGAGGTATATAGACCTGATCCATATTCTGTCCTATTCATTCTATAAAACTTTAACTATAGATATTGATAAGCATAATTTACATTTGCTCAAACTTTCTAATTTTATGGGTTCTTTTAGTTCCAGTTCATGCACTTAATGCTTAGACTGCATTCAGTGTATACACCATTATGGTAAGCACTTTGGCATGCACAGGCAATACAAGAATAGATTATAATTAATCCCATAGACAACCGAAAAAGGTGAAGTTGCATCATGCAATGAAACCACAGCTTGGCCTGGGCTGCCATGCAGAAAAAAAACCTACATCAATGAGTCTGCTGTACGGCTCCTAGGTAAGAGTTGATATGAAAGAGGTGAGTTATTTCAGCAATGAGGTCACAGGNTGGGGGGAAGTTGCTTGTAGAGAAGGACAAAAAGGATGAGAAAGAAAAGGGGGAAGAGGAATTATAAATTACAGTAACAAGCCTGAAATCCAATCAGTCCTTTTTAATAAGCATTTTGTTATTTCATTCAAAATAATCTCATTTAGGCTTTCAAAGCAAACCTGAATTTTCAGTGTATTTTGCAAAAAAACAATGGATGAAATAGAGATACAGGGTTATTTCAAAATGTCCAAAGTGTTCAGTAACTGATGAATAACTGAAGACAATAAACACACAGATAGGTAGAGGTGAATTTCTCAATGCAGTGTACAGGATCTAAACCACACAACTTCCACTGATTTGAATGCATAATGTGTTGGACTGAATGAATGTGGGTAACATAAGGGATGCATTGATACAGGTGATTTATTCAGCCACTTTCTGCTACTTTTCTGTTACAGACATCTTTCTTCTGAATAAAGCAGGGCTCTTTGCAGAAATTGTGCTAATTCTGAACTGCCTTTACCTTACTCACCTTCATAGGTGTTCTGAATGTAAATATGTGACCTGAATAATAGGGTGACCACCCAGGCTGTTTTAAGGCATGTGTATTAGGCCCAGTACTTCATAGCCTGATTCCAGTAAGCTCAGAAAGAAGTAGCTGACCAGGTAATTTATTTTAGTGAAACACACATATGAGATCCTACCTTGTGATGAAAAAAGTATGATTCCATAACACGATAACATATTATTATGTGTGTTCAATTACAGAAAGATTTGTTCCATGTTTTTCAACAGGTATGCTGTTTTCAAGCAGTTTTTCTTAATTACCCTCAATTGTAGGTGGTCACTCTATTTTTATCATAGTTTCCAAATGTATCAACTAATTATGCAGGGCAGCAATTCAGGGAACACAAAAAATAGTTTTATCAAGAAAACTAGCGTCACTTACTGTATAAAGTTTTTAATATAATCTGTTGTTTTTCCAGGTGCAGAACAATTGCTTTTGGTATCTCTGTTTTTATATGCTGATAACTTTTTGAAATACTAATCTTTTATTTAGCAAATTGCCACAGAAATTTAGATCAAAATAAAATCCCTTTAATTGACACTAGAAATTATTTTCTGACCTCTTGAAATTTCTCAGGAGATTTGCAGAAAAACCTGTCAGCACCTTTTGAATTTGACAGGTAATAAATAAATAAATTCCAGTTATAAAAGCTCCAATTCTACTATTCTTAAACAGTGAAACACACATTCTTTTTCCAGCCAAACACTTCTATCCTTTTCAGAGGGACAGAGCTTACAACTCTCATGACTTGTACCACTGTTGTCCACAACGTGCTACTTAACAAGGCTGGGAAGATGTTTCATTACTTGTATATTAAATATGGGAACATTTTCTTGGGTATACAGGTGTGTACTTACAAACTGTTGCACTGTGCATGCAAATGTTATTGACTAGGAAAAAGGTTACTGAGGCAAGATAGATTTAAGCACTGCTGAAAAAGCCAGCAACCTAGCAAATTGTTTAAGGCAAGCAGATGAGGAGTCCTAAAATTTAGAAACTGAACTTCCAGACTTCCAGTGTACCATCCAAATAAGTACTGTACAGTCAGTAATAGGAATTATGGCATACACAGTATGAACTATAACATATATGTATGTATCACAACATAAATGATACATATTATGTATGTATACTTTCCCATTATTGTGGAAATAAAATAATCTCTTTTCTTATTGACAAACACTGATTTAGCAAAAGATGAAAAACAGTCCTTATATTTATTCTTAATAAAAATAATATACAGGTAATTTTTCACCTAGTCACGAAAGTCCTCAAGACGCAGATAGAACACAGAGCTGGCCTTAGTTCTACAATCTCACCACTCTTGAGTATGAACATAACAATGGAAAAACAAACTGAGAAGAATCATATTCCTGGTATCTGCTGCTAATGCAGTAGAGGATGACAGAAGCTACAAACGTAACGATCTCTGAAGATCAGGTTAAATTACAGTTTACCATACATCTTCAGAACAGTTTGTGGTCCTGTGAACCATGAATTTTGCTACTAAACCCGCTAGTCTTGAGAGATGAAATTATTAGATTCAAGTAGAGATTCAATCTTCTGTTTTCAGATTGCTGCTACGAACCAGCCTCATGTTAGAAAAATTTCCCTGGTTCAGGTGGAGAGAAGCTATCAAACTCATTAATTTCCTAACAAGCTAAAACAGTAGAAGTTTATCGCTTTTGGTGTAGCCAAAAGCCATAACAAGCTTTATGTAGTTCATACAAGTCTGTTGCAAATTATAAACTCTAATAGCTATGAAGGATACTGTACTGTTGAAACTAAATGACCAGAGCTATCAATTTTAACTAAATTGCTGGAATATTTTGCCCTGGAGTTCAATTCTTTCCAATCCCTGAATATGAAATTCCTTTTAATAAATCAACTACTGGCAAAGTTTAATCTGGCAAAACAGGGTATCTGATTCTAGATTTCTGTTTTCTCCTAGCCATACTCTGACGCACAGCAAAGAAATCAGGTAGGTCAAACTACAGTCTCAACATTGTAAATATTTCTGCTTATATACTTCATGAATTTCAGACAAATTATTCACATACAAAGTTAAGCACATTGGATGGAGCCTTGCGTAAATAGTGACCAAAAATACCATAAAAATCTCCAACTGGTAGGAATATCATAAAATTAACAGATCTAACCAACTCACTAAAGAAAGCTAAATTGTATTCCGAGCCTTTTTGTCTAACCTGTTCTGAATACTTGCATGAACAAAGATTTCAAATCTCTAGATAGCTTGTTTCAATGCTTCATAGCTCTTACAAATACTGAAAAGCTCAATCATTATTAGTATCAATAATTAATAACAAACTTTAATCTTTATTATTCTTATTGCTTGTCTGTATTGAAGAAAGTGAATTTTCCCTTTGACTTCAGAGGGAACTTGCTAACACATTGATGTCCTGGTCTTCATTTCAGTACATCTAAGCTTCCAGAATCTAAAGAGAGCACTGCATTAGCAAGCTGTTGTCATTTTTTTGCTTAAGTTTGCAAAAACTAAAAGGTTGATATTTTTAAGACTGAGAAATCTAATAACTGAAGCTCCTGAGAGCTTTTGAAAAAATTAATTCATTACATATTCCATACTCTAGAAAATCTATATGAATGTGTCAAGACTTTTCTATACATTGCCTTTTTCTATGTGCAATGTATTGACATTCATAAATTTAGTTCCTTGTTCTTAGTCAGATATACTGTTCAAGTGAAATCACAATTGAACAAAGGTTCAATAAAGACACAATTAAACATTCATCCTTATTTTCCTAAACCTAAAAAAGAACAAAGACAAAACATTAAACATCACTGCATTTAAAATTAAAGATTTATATCAAGACTGATAAATATTTACTATGTCAGGTGGTACATACTGCTTCAGAAAGGAATTTGACAAAACACACCTATACTTTTAATAAAAAGAATAATTGCTAGGAAAAATAGTCAAGAGAGATTTTCATTGATATTTCACTAGTATTCACTGAAAATTAGCTTATTCATAAAATTATGTTACAAAAAATAGCAGACTATGGATAATCTATTTTTCCTATGGTGGAAGTACTTGAGTCTGACAATTAAAATGAAGATTTGCAACAGTCTTGCAATAAGCAACCTGTACTCTTAACATAAAAAACATCCATCAACCACTATTATTGCATTTTCATTATATTATGCGCTATAATAGAAATGACAGGACTGTAAAACATCATTGTGACAGCAGTTATTTTCTTTCGAAAACAAGTAGCCAGCAAAGGAGGTCACTGTCTGTTATCTCTGTATGCCATAATACAGAATAGATGCTTAGTCTTCAATTAGAATCTATCAAATTATTTTAACTGCTTAATGGAAAGCTAAAATGATTAAAAAATTATTAATTTAAAACCACAGACTTGCTCCATAGTTGCTTCTCCAAAAAAATGAAGAACTTTTATTCTAATATTCCACACTATCAGAATAAAATTCTATATTATAGAATTATATATCTCTCTATATATGTTCTAGAATTCTATATCTATCATCCAGTTCTGAGGCTGTGGAAATCATAACATGAAATTAAGAAAAGAATTTATCCTTCGACAATAAAGGAACTAAAATTTAACACTAGAGCCAGAGGAATTAGTTACAATTACATACATTAGACTGAAGCTGGGAAAGAAGAAACATGAAAAAAGAGCAGATATGAACTTATAGATGTAGAAATTTCACATCACACATCATGCACTAAAAAGATTACTGAGAACAATCTAATCTCTGCCTTTCCAGACAGAAAAATGATGGCAAACAAAATTTAAAAAGAAAACAAGTGTAAAAACAGTCAAAGAGGTTTTCAACTGTTGTCAACATTTGATTCAAGTGGAAATGCACAATTAGTTACCTAACTTTGAAGCACAATGTACACTCAAGAGAATAATTGCAAAAAATGAGAATAAGCCATCTAGGAAGCCTTGATGACATGTGTTTAATGTAGTAAGTAACACATTACAAAAATGTGAAGTCAAATCAGTAAATAAAAGTGATATGAGGAATATTCTGCAAAGCTGTGTGCTTACATAACTGCTACTGTCTGTATGACCCCAAGTCTTTGGACTTGGTTTCACTTAACCAGGTAGGTGAGTTACTAAGTTTGAGTAACACTGCAGAATTACTTGACTGAAGATGGCCATAAGCAAGTCACTGGAAGTAGCGGGTGACTGGATTCATATCCATTAAACCACGGTGATTTGAACAATTACATTGCCACTGCATTTTAGTTACAAAATCAAATACATTGGAGTTTCAAATTTCCCCTAGGCGGCCAAGCTTATTAAATTCATGTCAGGCATTCGTGTTTACGACAGAGAGCTGGTCTAGAGAAAAAGCTTTCTTTCCCATGAACTAACAGTGCCTTGAGACAAGCCTTGAGATACTGTGCTAAACCAGTTCTCAGTGAGCGTGCTTAGTAGTCATCCTTTCTTTCACATACAAGGGTAGAGTAACACCAGCCTGTCCTGATTGCTGTAGTTGCTTATCTCACCTCTTTCCCCCAGAACTACTCACTCTCTTCCCAGCCAGTCTCTCTCACACAAAGAGAAAAAAAAAAAAAATCCAAAAATATCTCCCTAATTCTCCAATTCTTCCTATAAATGCCATTTAAGGACCCCACCACAGTTTGTACTTGTCTGCCCAGGATTTGCTCTGTAACGTGCTTCTATGCCCTTCCATAATTATTTCTGACAAGGCTTGCCTTTCTTCAGATCTGCAGAAGGTGAAAGGATTGACATGCACATTAATTAAATAAGGACAGAAAAAGGAGGGAAGACCTCCTGAAGAGCCTTCTGACCAGGAAATTGCAGTTGCCTCTGACCTACTGAAACAAGTTACACCTAGTCAAGAGCATCACTCTCTGATGAATAGGCAGACCATTCATCTTTGCTTCCTACAGGACAACTCTGTCTTTCCTCCCTGCCTTCAATACTTACCCTCACTCCTGCTCCTGTTGCCCAGTCAAACTGGAGGGGAAAATACACTATATTTTGTCTTCTGCTAAAAATTGGAAAAAACCTAACTCCCACTTTGTAACACTTTCATCAGTGTTTCCATGCAAGTGAATTAGCACAACAAATATTGCCAGCTGTTAAGTTAAAGTAAGAGCAGAAACCTCTGGCTCTACAGAACGTGTGTTTTTGGATAAGATGCACAACCACTGCACAGGTGCTGAATTTTTAATTTATGAAAGATGGTACAGAGAAAAACAGATGAATAATTTTCTGAATAAGTCAGCATTGCAAAAGAGAATTTAAAAAATAAGTAAAATCATTTTACATCCTCTTGAAGGAACATATCTGCATAAACACACTTGACACAGTAGAGCACTGATAGAACCTTGAAGCTTAGCAATACCAAGGGGAAAAAAAAGGACATAGCAAGTGACACTAGAACCCAATGGCTGAGCTTCCAAATTCTTGTTTAGTCAAGGGCTTAGGGAAGCTGAGGAAAAAGAACAGATGAGAATTGTAGGCTACAACTTATTCACAAAAATAATTAGTTTCTAGTAGAATGTGGTTTAGTAGGGTTCTACACTGCTGACTGGGAATACCATAAAGACTATTACTAGAATACTGAAAACACGTTTAATCACAAAGGCTTGTCTAGACAGAAACAAGAAGAAACTAAGTCAAATCTATTGGAGAGCTAGGAAGAGCTGTATCCCAGGACTTCTGGGAAAAGCATGTATAGCATAGTAGTAGATAATGCAGTAAGGACCAAAATATACACTTACTAAGCTTTCTGTGACAGTGGCTGTAAAGAACACATTTCTATTCAATACCTGCTTATCTAAAAAAAGTGTACTGCAATGATCATTAGCCATTAAATGGACTAGTATAAGAGAAGATTTTTCAGCATTCTGCTTTATGGAAGAGTCACAGACTTTAAGTTACAAACCATGTATGACAAACTTTTGCACAGTATTATTATTTAGCATGTTAGCACACCCACCATCCCATCACTATTGCAAAATCCTAGACCAACTAGTCTACATGTAAAACAGCTTTATAAAAATCTGTGTGGGTAGATCTATTTGCATAATGACACTGCCCAAAGATGGCTTTTAACAAAGGTTTCAGATTGACAGACCTAAAATTCTGAGTTAAATAAGAGCTGAGGAGGAGTTGCACCTAACTGAAAACATTTTCACAACAGCTTTATTAAGTAACAAATATGCTAACAAAACCTCAAACAAAATTTCATTATTTAAAGTATTTACAACTCTTTTTTTCTAGAACTGCTGAAAACTAAAGTTCTCATACTTATGTGAAGCTTAGGCACTTCACTCCAAAGCAATATCATCTGTGGGCTGACCCTTTGGTAGGATCACCAAATTCAGCAGCAGTTCTGAGTGCTCAGTACTTCTATAAATTAGAACACTAAAACATTAGACAATGTTTTGTGTATTATAATTTGAGGGACTTTTTACTTCTACTGCTGCAGAAAATTATGCAAGCATTTGAATCATTTCATCACACTTGCACAAGCAATAAAAAAAAACCTCACCTGGGAGAAAATACATGAAGCCTGCTTTTTGTATGTTCACTTAATGATGCAGTTCTAGAAGTCCCTTCAATCAGTACAGCAACAGAATCCATGCACCTACATTTAGTTCATGGCGTGGTAATTCTTTTACTTATGACTCTATTAGTAATTCTCTATATTTTTTATTATCTCTTCAGCACATCCCACAGAAGACAGTCTGGAAAGCCAGAATTAACATTTTGTGTACTAAGGAAAATCACTTCCAAACTTCATTTCCCACAGAATCATCAACCCATCAGTACTGTAAATCTTGGCACTAGCTGAATAAAAGTAATTAGACTGGCCATATAAGTCTATAGGGGGCTTCCCTCCCTTCTTGCTGCTTGTTTAGATGGAACACAGACTACCAGAACCAATATTCTGTAACTCATTCAACCTCTTCTAGCAGCTTGCATGCATCCCTGAGGTCTTAAGATAGGTTGTATTTATCAGACAATGGCAGTAACATATTGGAGGTTATAAATTATTGCAACTTCACTGACAGACATGCTTTCACACTAAGTCTGATGGTGAATTATGGTCTTAGGAAAAACAAGGAGTTGAAAGACATGCTCCTGACTGATTGTGACACTATTTCAGTTCCATACCAGTAAATAAACATATACATATGGAACAACCTCTGTGCTTCCTTAAGTATCAAAGTTTGCAGTTTCATGTACTTTGAAAAGCTATACTAGTTCTATTCAAGCAATATTTTTGTTTTATGTATATTTCTTCTCTTTTCCAAAATGTGTTATTAATGTATTTCTGGACCAAAAAAGGTAAAATAAAGTATCTTAAACTCCCTCCTTTGATTAATTTTTGAGAAAAACTGACAAATTTTTCATGCCAGCATTACTATTTTATATGTGCATCAAGGAACTCTTCAGTTAGAATATCTAGGAGTTTAGTATTATGGAAATGCATAACTGAAGAGTGATAGATATTCAAATACATGCACAGCTAAAATAATCTGTGCATCTGCAAAGTATGAAAACTTTTTAATTTACTAGAATGGCATAATGATCTTGCTTTGATATAAACTGGCCATATGCAATACTTGCTTATGACTTTCTCTCTTACCTATAGCATGAGCAGTATAACAATTTTGTCATGTTAAAGTATATATTGTACAGTAATTAAGAATAGAAATATTTTTGGGTCTTCATACAAATGTGTTATACTACTTTCATTTTGGATGAACGGCAAAGACTAAACACTCCATAAGAAAGAAATTACTGTATTTTTTCACTGTAAAAGCGTCTCTGTCTTTAGGCTCAGGCATATTTAAAAATCTAATCCTTTTCTGCCTAGTCATTTTTCAATGCATATTGTGAGCATACAGGGACAGATATAAACTTCTTTTTAAGAGAAATAAATGAAAGACTTAAAGTCAATGTGGTTGGCAGGAGAATAAAAGAGCACACGAGGTACTTAAAAATACATAAAATAGGTTTCAATTTTTTTATATTAACTGCATTTCAAGTTCATGATGCTCCTAAAATTACATTACAGAGATATACATTACCCATGCTCTAAGTCCTGTGTTGCCTTTGAAACTACTGTAAGAAACCATACAAAATGTTTAGAACATGTACCAATGGACTACCTTTTTTATATATTATGTTAATATGGCATTATTATATTATTAATCAAGATGATTGACAATTTTCATGGTCTGCATTTTCTGTGAGGGATTTCTCTTATTAATTTCTTCAATCCACTTGACAAAGTTCACATCTGTTGAGCTGAAGGTACACGTTGCAACTCACTTTTTCTCATTTCTATTTCTTTTACTTTGTGAGGAGGCAGATGGAAATGTATAAAAGGTGGCATGATAGTCTTTCAATTTTTATTGATGAGTATACTCCATCTAGATTGACTTGTATGCAAATTCCACACATGTTAATAAGATCATTAATACGGTTATTAGTATTTGTGAAAACAGAAATGTATGAATAGTAAACACTTATCTGAAGACATGTATGTAAAATAAAAATTCTACATATGATTAAAAAGGTCATTTACTCATGTGAAATAGATATTGAAATATCTTTGAGCTACATTAGAACATTGACCAGTTTAGTCCTGCCTGTATGCACTACCCTTGCATGATAGGTGTTTGCCATGCATCAGACACTTAAGTGACTAAACAAGAGGAAAAGCTTTTTAGAAGCTAAATCAGAATGAGAGACAAAACATTATTTTTATCCTAGCTCTACACTTACTAGGTTACCCTAGATATGCAAATGAGCATGGCAGGTTGGGAGGTAAAGTGTTCCCACTTTAATTTTTATTAGTGGAGTTTGCATTCATTGGATAATATTAAGAACCTTTGAAAATTATCTGAGTAAAACATCCCAAAAATTTCTTTACTTTTATATATTTTATAATGAAGACACTCTTTGGTCACTTTAGCTGAAAAGCTTGAAGGCTCTCATTACAAGATAATGCTCCTTCCTTATTCTCCCATCACCATCTCCATTTGTTGTAGTCACAACAACTTTAGCTGAAGAGTACGTTGTTTCTAAGCTGCGTCTCTTCACTTTGAGTTTCTTCTTTGTAGAGTTAAGGGACACAATTTTGTCAGTCATTCATGTGTTGCAAATCACTATTAGATTTATTTCATTGTCAGCTAGATTATGTGACTCCTTGGAGGGGAAATGAGTGGCAGGAAGTTGGAGGGAAAATTAGGCTGTACAAAAAAGTCCTGATAGCTTTAAGACCCTTACAGATGTGCTTATTAAAGATAATAAAAACCTAGAGACTGTTGAAACCAATATTAAATCTTGTAATATCAGAACACTTAGATGCCTTTAAAAAAAAAAAAATTCCCTTTGGAGATAGCACGAGGAAATGTACTCCAACCATCTTTCCAGATGGTTTAAACATTTCCTGTGAATCTTAAATTCCTTTCTCTGATTTTTGCTCTGCCAGTTACAAATAGATAAGGCTGGCTGATAATCACAGCAAGTGCTACAGAGGCCGAAACATAAAGCAGATTTTAATCTTAGATGACTCTTCAATTTAACATGACCCTCATTTCCAAGAACAGACATGAAAGTGAACAAGAAGGTTTAGAATGATTTGTAACAAAGGCACTAAGGACACCCCCAAATCGTACACACTTTCATTGCTACAATCTGCATACTCTTTGCTTCCTTCCATTCACCTATGTGTGTTTCAGCCAGCAAACAAGTTTGACAAATTCCCAGCTGGAGTAGCAGCTTCCTTGTATCTGTTGGGAATTAAGACCTAGCTGCATATGAACTTCATATAACTACTAGTTTTATTCAGATGGCAGTACAGACAGTGAAACAAATTAAAGTGAGTTCTGTGTGCTCTTCAGCAGAAAGCTACTTTCCTCATCACTCAAACCAAATTGCTGCATAGTGCATAAGCTATCTAGAGTCAGAAGAAGTAGAAGATGAACCCAAATGAGAGAAGTAGCACAGAGCCCTTCCAACTCCCAGTAATGTTTTCAAGGAATGATGAGAGTAGGGGGTAGACTGGCTGCATAGCTCTCTCTAAATGCAAGAGAGCTTGATTCCTTTCCCCATTTTGTCAGACAAGATCCTACTCAGAGAGTCTGTGTCATGCTCTCCACAGTGACACCATTCTACTGCAAGAGTAATACTTCCCTTGTTCCCCTCAGCAGAGCAACAACCCTAGGAAGTGGGGCAGTGTAGAGAGGGGAAGTCTGTCTATTAGTAGTTCTGCTTGAGCTAGGATGAAACTGAGCTTTCAAAACTCATCTTGTGAAACTGAGATCCTCCTGACCATCAGGATGGTGGTGCCAGCAATTAGTATTTCCCAACTTCAGGTTCCCACCTGCTGTTTTTCCTTTGGTTATGAGTTTCGGTTCTTTGCCCAAATCAGTAGTTTGAAAAAGGAATAAAGTTTATGTTGTTTATTTTAACAAACCACCATTGAACCTTCTCCTCCACTACTAAAATATCTTCTAAAGAATTCATTATGATTGTGACAAAATTTATATAATTAGCTATGCACCTACATGGAATTTTACTAGCCACATGCTGTGAAGTTAATGCTCAGAATATTAATTTGCTTAGTAGGTCTGCTGTCATGCTAAGGTCTATTTTCATTGTGTGTTACCACATTTTTTTTCATGGAAATGTTTCCCTGGATAACTTTGTTTCCATGCAAGGAACTGTTCCTTCAGGAAAAGCTTTTCAAAGTACTACACATGCATTTGTATGTACTTCACAGACTTCATACTGTATCACCTACTTGCTACCCTCTCTGAATGCCAAAAAAGAATATAACTCCAAAGACTGCTTTTCAAAATGTCGAGAAAAAGCAATCTTCAGCGTAATGTCTGCCAATTTTAAGATCTAGAACTCAGAGAATGAAAAATCTCTCTTTAAATAAATGTTATCCACTTGCCAAATATACTTTCCGCCCCCATTTTTGTGGTATTTCTTTACCACAAACCTTTAGCTGTCTGCTTGTTTACTAAAATTTTAAACTTAATTTTCTGTTCTCCCTGCCCTCTCTCCACCCTGGAAGCATTCAACCTTGGTTGGTTTTTTTTTTTTGTGAACACTGAAAAGAGGAAAGCTCCAAATGTTCATCAGGTAGTAGGCCTTTGAGTGAGACACTTATGATACTAGACTAGTCTCAACAGACTTTGCTCTTGTGCAAGTTGTTTATTTTCATTTATCTCCTGCCTGAGAGGTTATTCCAGTGATTAATCTACACAGGCAGGTTCATTCCCATCTCTCCAAACCTGATAAAACCATAGTGACACTCCTAATCAATAGCAAAGAATTCTGATTTACTTTTCACTCTTAGTCACTTACATGCAAAAACTCTCTTTCTCCATAAATCCAAGGTTTATATATGTAGCACCCAGAGTCAGAAAACTTCTTTCTGGAGTATTAATCAAACCCACTCACATATCAACCATTACTGAGCTTTGGTGCAAAACTTACAGAAGGCTGTCAGCATCCTGTTCACTCTTGTACCATTGGGTGGCATCATCCCATACCAACACCTTGTTTTCCATTTACTGACAGATTGTGGAGTTGACAAGCACAGACTTTGTCAACAATGTAAAAATGTTTTGTGCTTGACAGCTGTATTAATTATGATGACTAAGGACAAATAATAACAAGCATCTCAACAATTCTTTTAATACAGCTTGTCCCTGTCAATAGCAACCATCAGTGAGACAAACCATTTCATAGCAATTGGTACAGACTTTGTGTTTTGTAAATTTTCTCCTGAGTTTTAAGGTCTTCAACCAACTTTATAAAATAATTAATACTTAAAAGGGAATTTTGCCAGATTTCTATGATGACAGCAGGAATTCACTCCAACAACTTAATCCCACTAACACTAAGGCCGTTTGCGAAATTACACAGGTAAGGGCATGGGGGTTTGGGGATGGGGCGGTGGGGGTGGTGTGTGCGTCATCTTCTTCTGAACAAGAAAGATATATGACAAATCTCTTGTGACTGGAGGTAAATAAACCTATACAGCTCTATGTATCAGTGAAGAAAACCAGTCCATTAAACATATAAAGTCTCAAAGGAGAAAGATAGTGGTTTTAATAATTTCTCAGCTTTCCTCACGCTTTCTGAGAGAATTTTTAAGACCCAGTAGAATAAAGGAAGATACACCAAAAGCACCCTTGTTAATATATTAAGTCCAGATGCCATGCTCTCAACTTTATAGATATGTAGATATACTGATTCTTAAAAGGTTCTTTTGAAACGCAGCTTCATAAACTGGGAGTAAATACGTCCAATGCTCTGTGTGACCAGAATACCTTAATTTGACATTCAATATAAGCACCACAAACAATATTTTTATACTTCATGCAATCTTCTTTCACAGCTTATTGGCTCCGTGATAGTTACAGGGTAGGTTTAACATTTAAGAGTTAGGAGAGGCTCAGCCAAATCAAACATTATAATTTTCTTTAAATATACTATAAATGTGTTTAAATGCCATTTACAGCATCAATTACAAATTTAGTGAGGGAACATGCCTATGTGGTGAAAGAACCTGTTGACCAGTCTGCTGCCAAATTTGTTCATATTTCCATCCCACAACATGACTCCTCCTCCTCCCAAAATATTGGAAGATTATTGTTTTAACTGGGTACTAATCAGCCATGACAGTGCTGTTGGCAGAGAAAATCATGGTTCTTGTGCCAGCTCCCAGAACAGCATGCTTAATAGTCACAGCTTTGTAAATTCCCTCATATACAATATCTGAACAACTTGAGAAGAAATTCCCAGATTTCTCATTCCAAGTACATACTACAAGCTGCACCTTAAAGTACTATCACTTAATACACAGATAAAAAAGAATTGTCTCCTAAGAGTAGATTAAAAAAAGCTACAGATTCTTGCAAAAGCAACACTCCTATGTCATACTATAAACTCACTGGTATTCAGTTCTGCTTACATTTCCACTTACCAAGATCCAAAATCTTGGAGAAATATAGTGTTGATACACAGAAAACAGACTCTATAAATATTTAATCTTTGTATTTTTGCACTTACATGAACCTAAAGTATCTTCTTCCACTGATTAACTATCAGGGTACTATTAGCACACCTCTTAAGAACTGAACTGGAAACTGGGATGTTTTTAGCAATAACTGCCTGCAGAGAAATGCACACCAAGTTAGTGGACACCATAACTATCCAAAATATTACTATGAATGCCAAGGAATTAGTTTTTATTATCATCTAAAGTGATTAATATATCACTATTTCTTTATGTTCATTTTTCAATTAGGTATGAAGAAGATCAGTTTTGCCAACTCAAGGAAAAGCAAAAGCAGAGCAAAAGCACCACCAGAGAATGCCCTTAAAATCAAAGGACAATCCTCCTTGGTCTGTTTTCAAAATTCTGACTCCAAAACTGGCACTCGTACCTTTGTCGATGCAAGTCATGCATACTGTCTTCTTCTACCCTGTTCATCTGTCCTTCCCAACTTTACTGTTGGAAGAAATAGATGAAAAGAGCAAAGAGAACTAACCAAATCTACTAGCAAATAGTAGTTCAATTTTGCGGGAGGATGACTAGTGGTATCACCCCATTGTTTGATGGTCCCTTCTGCCTTTTCTGGTGATAATCCTAAGTGGCGAACTCCAATTTGCCCTTCCCTTCTGCACAAAAGAGAGGAAACTGACTGAGATGCTATCAGGAAATACACAATCTGAGAACAGAAGCTTCTGTTGGTGGCAGGTGAGGCCTGCAACCCACAATTACCAGCTGGAGCTGCAACTGCAATCTCACAAGAAAACCACCCAGAAATTCCTGAGCTAACAGCAGCTGTTCAAGAAATTGTGAGCAGCTGCCAAAGAGTGACAGAAAGTCATGGGAGTCCCAAATATTTTGAGAGATCTGGCAAGTAAGACAATAATCATTACATGTTAAGCCAGAGCTCTTGATCCAAAAAGGCAGTATGGCATATTGCCTAAAATGAGTAAGTTTAGTGATCTTAATTTATTTTGCATGGGTCAAATGATCACTTCCATTTAAGGAAGTGATGAAGAGACATTTTATTTATTTATTTCAATTTTTGCCTTCCCCTTTTCTGCTTGTCTGTCTTTCTGCTCTCTACACCCATATATTTTTGGATTCTACTTGTGAGTTTGGTAGAGAAGAGATTACTTTCCCATTTTTTTATACAGTGCAGAGTGCAGACAGGTTCTAAAGGTTAAGATGCATAGGCCTCAGGCTTACCACTAACAATATTAAAATCCATTAAATACATTTTGTAATCACATCAAGTCTTGCTGGAACAATCAACATGCTGCATGGACACTGAAATTTTACTATCTTTTCTACCAGAGATTGTTTTTCCAAACACCACTAGGAAAAATTAGCTTGCAGTATTGCTGCTGTTTTGCTATTATCTTACAAAACATTACATTTCCTGTGTTTGTCATTCAAAAACCTTTCTTACACACAATCGAAATTTGAACTATGAAGAATTATCTGAGCTACAATATTCAACTAAAACTACAGTTCTTCTATGGTTAAATCACCAGGGATAATGCACTTGAGTTTGCCTAGTACTAACAAAAAAATCAATACTGAGGATATGAAACCCTAAAATGGATTCTGTAGGCAAGGTGAATGACTAAAAAGCAAAGGAATATATTGGGTTCTCCCCTCCTCAAATCATTCTGCCTGTGCCTCTTTCCTCCTGCTGTAAAATTTGGTTTATAGGTTTGGGGTTGTTTTTGTTGGTTTTTTTTTCTTCCATTTGTTATTTATCTTACCCTATGCCATTGCGTCTGTATTTTATTCATATTCATTCTATCATATTCTGTATTTTACATTGCATTTGCTCAAAGGCCAATCAACTAGAACCTTGGTCTTGCAGATGTACAGTGTCCACAGTAACATAAATACAGCACAGCAGGAAAACTATCAGTCTTCTCCCTTGATACCCTAGAAAACTTTGGGATTACACAAAAACCCTGCTGTATTTTGGCGTACAAAGTCCACAATCTCCCTTATTCACACTCTCAGCTTTTCCAATATAAATGCTGTCTTAGCATCCAAGCAAATTGTAGCTATGTGTACAACTAACGTAACTGCACTACATCTTGGTGAAAGTCTACATTATTATATATTACAGGTATTCTACATGCATGAAATCACATTATTATGACATAGAATAGTGCAACTACACAATATTGTGGTAAAAAAATTAATAGGGAGATTTGTGATGATAAAAAATAACAGTATTCCGTGCCTGGTTGGTAGCCACATAAAGGCACCGTCCAGGAAGCATGATGTTTTTATGTAACTTAAAGGTATGCTTAAAGGAGAGCAAACTAGAGACAAAGAAAGATCATAACATTTAATACAAAGTTTGGATTAACTATTTCAAGGGAAGTGATTAATTATTTTAATTTAAGATCTCCCTGACTTGTGAATAGCCCCAATATTCATTTTTAACTGCTTTCAGCAATCAAGGCTCCACATACTCTCTAGCAAATTTCAGGCAGATCGCTCTGGTGCCTCTTCACATGTTCAGCTTTAAACTGATCACCAGATTTTGAAACAGAAGGTTTTTGGGTTGGTTTTTTTTTTCTCTCTCCTCTCTCAGCTGAGATGACTGGGAATTGTTGCCAACCTCTCTGGTTATTTCCTGTAATTGGCTGGGAATTTAATCTAATTTTTATTTTATTTATTTTAATTATCATTGAAAAGTGCCTAAACATTCAAAATGCATGTTTATGTCACTACCACATCTCACATAAGGAGATGAATGGTGTACTTTAATACTCCTCTGTGACACGCCAGGGCCCCGAGGGCACCAGTAGACCTTCATGGCCTGGCCCAGCCTCACAGGCCGCCATGCCTGCGGACCCCAGGAGCCCCATCCCGTGCCGACCACCAGGGGCAGCTGCTCCCTGGGGGTAACCAGCGGCCCAAGCGGCCGTGACATGGGTCTGGCTGGGCCCTCACCCACGGCAATCCCTCCAGCCGTGCCACCCGCCGGGGCCAGTGCAGCAAGGTGCTGCCAGAAATGGGTCCTGCCAGGGCTCCGGATCCTCAGGGGCAGGGCAAGGCAGGGAGGAGGTCTGGGCGGACGCAGGAAATCCCAGCTAAAGCTGGCAAACCGGCCTGGGATGAGCCGTGGGTGGGGGAGGCCCCCGGGCAGCCTGGCAGGGCCGTTAAGGCCTGTTGATGCCAGAATCGAACCTCACAAGTGAATATTTAACCCTGTGGAAAATTTTAATGGCTGAGATGCAAAGGAATTTTGTTGATGGAAATAATATCACAGACTTATGTATAGGAGTTCCTTGGCCAGGAACTGCAAGATTATATATTGCTGCTTTTACTTTTAAGTAAAAGCTGCAAAGTATTATTTGTGAAATTGCTTACTTAATCTGTCTTCCCCCGTAAGTGCTCTCAAAATTGACTTCCGCACTAAAAATTAATTTACAGGGCTTTAAGCAGTGAAAAAAAAAGGACAACAAAAATACAATCTCATTGCTGTTATGCTAAGGACATAAATGAGATGGAACAAACTCAAAATGAACATTTATCTGCATTATTTTATTCTGTAATCACTACCTAGTGTTATTTTCCATTAAAGGAAAAAAGTAATTACAAAAATGTGTATCATTAAGAAAATGCCATACCCTGTGCATTCTGAAGGCACTGGCAAACATACAGCTGTAGCTTGCGCACGCATTAAAATGAGTAGAACAGGGAATGCATTTTCCTGATCCATCTCATAATATAAAGCTACCCTGTTCTGTTTCAGGGGAAGTCCACAAATAAAGCAATGTAATTCTCCTGTGGTTAAGATATGAGTGCATTTTTGCAAAAAATATTTGTGCAAATGTTAGCAAAAGTTAGTCTAACATTAAAAGACAACAATAACATGAAAGAAAGGAAAGACAAAGTAAAGTGCTGAATGGTACTTTGAGAACAAAGAAAAGCAACATGAATACACGTAGGAATAGAATATTCTGAACTCAGTTTACAAAAGTCCTCGAATGATTACTAGGCTGCAGAAATTATGTCATGGTTTTCTTGGGAAAAGGTCCACAGTGTGCAATAAAGAAAACAATATGTCATAACAATGCTGGCTCTACAAATTTAAACTTACAGAGTTTAACTTAAGAAAACTAAAATGTAGCACCAATATTAACATAGGTCCAGAAGGACACAGATTTTTTTTTTTTAACACCTTAATTTGTGAATCTTGATAGAATTTTATCTAGGTTTAACCTCTAAATGGTAGGCATTGAAACAAAGCCTACAGAAACCAACTCCTTGACTGTGTATTTCCTGAAACACTTCCAGCTTTTAGCCCTTCAAGCAATCTGACCATTAACTACCAATTTTTAGTTGCATACTCTTAGGATCAAACACATCATTATCAACATGTGTTAACAGAAATCAATTACAAAGAGATTAGCCAATGGCTGGGGCATCTTTCCTTTTCCGTCAACTTTTTCCCTTATTAACATTTTACATATTAGGATTGCCTGAAAGCTTAGAGTGTGATACACCATCACAGTGACAGCTTACAGAAGTTGTGCAATAACAAGAGCTCTCAATAACAACGTTGCTGGTGCCAGCCAGTGAGCTAATGGAAGCCTGAAAGGTTCCCTGAGAACGAAATGATGCACATCTCCATTATTACAATAGACAGCTTTGCTATAAGTCCATAGCTTTGAAGTTCCACTGTAAAACATCTGCCCTTAATTCAGCAGTCGAAAATCCTTCAGCCCTCTACCCACAAACTCCTCAGTCAGCCTTGTCGTTACCTATATTTTGACACCCTACAGAGTCTAATAGAGATTTCCAAGCCTGCCATGTAATACAATCTGAGTTGCTGGCAGCCACAACTGCCTTCATATGCCATGTCTTTCTGATCTCTGCTGTTAACAATACTTTAAGTGTCAACAGATGTCATCATGTGTAACGTGTCAAGAAGAGCCAACGCATGTGTGCTACAGTTGACAGATTTGCTTCCAAAGATATACAGCATGTATATTATCATAGCCATTCTGATACTGTAAGTGTACTAGCTGCTTTGGAAGTTTGCTTCAATGTTCACTTTTAAAGTGAACTGATTCAACTTGCTTTTGGAAAATGCTTTGATTGAAAAACAAAAAGAAAAAAAAAAGAAAAGAAAAAAAAGCACCCCTAAAACAGAGTGCTCATAGTTCCTGCCTGCCCATGAAGATATCATAGTTCTCTGGCAGCTGGGGATGGTGACCTCTTATATCCCTGGCTAGACTCTTTGGTGGTTTAACCATAGTGTTAACATTAAACTACCAAAGCTCAGGCCAAACTGTGAAATCCACCATGTGCTATACTATAGCACTTGCACACATGTAAGAAAATGTTCCAGTATGATTTCCAGACCACAGACATTGAACTTCAAGAGATAGTGGGTGTTTGCAGATTAGAAACATCTGTGTGCCCTACCTATATAGCTATCAAATGCATGGAAATTCTGTTTCATTTAAACAGATCTGTTCATCTATCCTGTTATGAATGGAACCAATAACTTCTAATCTATTTAATAATTTTCTGAATATACTTAGTACTAAATTTTCATATATGCCAGACCACAAGTGGTAAAAAAAAACATTAACATAATTGATCACAGTCTGAGAGACTCAGGTCAGGAAGCTAATACATTGAACTTATCAAAAATTACAAGAGGCCTTAGCCAGTATTGTTTTGAAATGTACACAGCTATTTGGTCAGCTGTATTCAGATCACTTAATATGGTCAGCTCTTCTTTGTTTTCTTTTCTGAAAGAAGCAGTTCTCTGAAAACATTCTATTCACATAAAAGAAAGTTATTCCCACCAAAGCAGAATTATTTACTATTCCCCTAGTTTAGAATGATTCCACTCTCCAATACAATGAAAAGATTAAATTTTTAGAGGCTACATAGGACAAAGGGAACAGTTCAAAAATAAACTCTAGTCCAGTATGATACCAAATCAATTACTTTCCAGTTCTCTGATATAAATTTGTCAAAAGCTGTCTAACAAACAGTTTTCAGAAACTGAAGAATGGTGCTTAATTTAAAATGATAATCTTTTGACAAGTACTTACACGAATAAAGACTTTTCAGTCTTTACATGACTGATCAATATTAATATGAATTATTTAACAAAAATTATTTTAAATGATATACACTTTACATACAAAGAATAGCACTGCATTACACTCAAATAAGAGGACTTAAGGAAAGAAGTACCATGTTACACAATGATTCATTAATGTGCAGTTTAAGGGATTCATGATTCCACCACCATTGCTTAAAGCATTGAAGCGAGAAAGAAAATTCTAAGAAAATACAGATTATTTTATTTTATTTTTTTTAATATTGGATGTGATTGTAGAACTCTACAGTTCAATTAACATGTAAGGTACTTCAAGGGATAAAACGTATTCTTTGCCAAAAAGAATTATTAAAAATTAACATTTCCAAAAAGAAGACTCCTAATGCACATATATGGAGGGCCACAGTGAATGAAAAATAACGAAAGAACAAATACTTGACTGAACATATAGAAGATCAGCATCTGACCAAATACCGTTAACATTTGGAGGCCATTCGGTGATCTCTTTATGGCAAATCAAGAGACATCAGTGCTTCTACGGAAAATAAACCCAGCAAGTTCAGCAGTCCCTTTGGCAATGTTGTAAATAAAATAAACAACTTGCTAGGTCATTATGATGCTTCTGTCTTGTCTACAGAGAGTCCATTAAGGTATGCATATTAACAGGTGAATCTGTCTACAAGGGCTAGAATGCATAGTGGACTTCTGTTATGTTCATTCTGGCACTTTTCATACATGGCAGACAGACTCAAGTATTTTCAGTGACTAAAACTATTACACGATAACTGGATAAATATGTAGATAGAACGCAACCCTCCTTCAAGGATTAAATAGAGAAAATTGAAACATTTAGACAAAGTTCTACAAAAATGTGAGTTACTTGCCAAATATGTATGTGAATTCTTATTTTATGCATCTGTAAAATGAACTCCATTCAAATACTTTTGAAAAAATAGGCATTTACTTCAGAGTCAGACAGCTACCATCTTAGAACAAGAGGCATAAGTAGAACACTTGAAAATACACAGCTTGTAAAATAACATTAAAAAATAAAAAGAACTCACATAATTACTTTAGCCAGCAAACAGATCTGCAGTACCATGTTCTCAGTACGAATCTGTTCATTAAATATATATATAATTCCTTATGCTGACAGCTGCTATAAAAATTCTTGTAAAAAGCACCTAAGTATAGCAGATTTAGCTCCCAACTATATTGTTACACTGCTTATATTAAGAAGGGAGAGAGAAAAAGTATTGCCATGAACTTTAAGGTCTTACAGCTCTGAAGAATTTAGTTTCTATTCTTGCTGCACATGACTTCACTTAAATTGTAACTGCCAGAGTGATTACATGTTTTCACTGAATTGCTTTAAAGCCAGAATGATGCGGGGGGGAATCTCACGCATGTGCCAGTCCACTTAAGGTTCTCAGCCATTTTGCAAGTGACCACATCAAAGCTTTTGTCTATAATCAGGTTTTGGTACTTTTAAATGGTAAATATTCTCCAATATTAAAATGAGCTTTACAGAACTAACTTGGTTACCAACACATGTTTATATTCTAGGCACCAATTAAATGCCTTTCAACTGCTTCACACATTGCTTTGCAAAGCTCCAGACAGCTTCAAATTAAACTTGACTGGAAGAAATGGATCACTTTGCTTCAGGTGGGAAGCAGTTTGGAACAGTAGGAAATGCTGGGAAAAGCAAAAGAAATGTCAGAGCATAAGATCAGGGAAGTGGTCTGGGAAAGACAGTTTGGGAATGGGTAGTCTGTACTCTGGGACATTTTTGGCTATTTGACATCCAACCTTGGACACTACAGCCTGCTTCTCTTATAACGTACTCTGATTTGGGGCAAGGACAAGGATTTTGTCTGACTCCACTCTTTTTTTCCTTTTTATTGTTAGAAAATATGTAGCCCTACATAACAGGATATAACTGAAAGGTGAAAAATCCAAAAGAAAAATAACAGATTTCTGTTAAAGCCCTTTTTCCCTCTCCCACATCCTGACAGTAGATCTTTCATAGTTCCAACGAAGAAAGTGAACATTATGTATTACACAGTATGTTTTTTTTGAAGGTGACAAGGCCTACCACATGAAAAGAAGAGGCAGAGGAAAAAAGGGGATCATCTTTAGGGAAGAAACAGGACAAATGTATTGAAATGCAAGAGCGCAATTTAATAATTTGAATTGGCAAAACCTTGCAAATTCTTGTAACAGTCTAAGCCTCAAAGGAAACTGCAGGTTAAGTATTGTTAATCTCATGTAAAACCAGAACAAAATCAACTTTCTTAATAACTCTCCATTCTCTTCACAAACTCCCAGTAAATTATTTTTCTACATCATGTTTTAAAAGGTCTAACCTTGTATTTAATGCAGACTACCAACTAAGGAAGCTATCAAGCACTTCTGCCAATTTTGTGCAAATATCTTCTGAAAAACAAAGGAACTAATTAAATCATTCAGCAAAACAGTTTATAACAAATAGATTTAGAAATTCTAGTCTATATTATACCTATACGGGTTAAATTTCCTAATAAGGAGAGAAATATCTGCATTTTGGGAAGTTTTGAACCATATTATGTATCATGAGGGAAAAAATAAAATCACAGTCCTTTTTAAACATGGAACAAAATGTTCCTCTAAAATACCTACAGATCCTTAGGGTCTGAACACTCTTAGCTTATAAAGACTGCAGATCAGACTTCCCCCACTCCTTTGATGTCTTCCTAGCACAATCTCTTTTCTTTGGGTTGCCACTGATCCGATCCCTGCCTAATGTCAGGTTCCATCATTTTGGCTAGAGCACTCCAATAACTAAAGATGAGCCCTAACTCTGGATCTGGATACTCCAAATCCATCAAGCATAGGTATTGAGATCCATGAAGATGACAAATGAATTATTAGTACACTTTTATAAATATGTATTTACATTTCTGTAGCAGCAGTACACTGTGATGCACTAAGCAGCCCCAAGGGACATGGTAACAACTCTTGAGTAGTAAAAGAAAATTCCCATAGCTCACTTATCAAAGCTTACATAAATGCTGCAGGTCTGGCTAGATTTTTTTGTCTTCTGATGCTATTACTAACATAGATGAGTTTTGTGTGGTTTTGCTATACTGTAAATTCAATTTAGTAAAGATAAGGATAACACTGAAGAGAATAATGCAAAATCATTTACATAAAAAATGATTATTTTTAGCTCTGTTTAAAGTCATTTGGGTTAGAAAACAAGCAGCGTGGATGTTGGCTTCATACAGAAGCTAGTTCAATGAGGTAAAAGGATCCCCTTCTCACACTACTGGCAATACATACATTAACAGGCAATATACAATCAACAATAGATCATCACTTACTCTTCTTAAACTGTGGGATTAATATTATGTATATGAAACATCTTTTCTTCTCTGACTTCCCAGTTAAATTGTATATCTATATTTGTCTGATTACAGTGACTTCGACTTCTTTTTGTGTCTCTGTTGGCCTCTGACAGCTTTGTATGTCTCATACAGAATGTGTCAGGGCTTATCTTCTTTCTGTTGCATCTACTGTACAATCTTTCCATCCAACCTTCACCTTTCCTTGTAAATGCCTTCTCAGACACATGGATTTAAAGAACTTATTTCTGTCTCTAACGTGTTTCTACATTAGTTCCTTCGAAGTGACTGAATTTATGTCAGAGAATCCCTCTTGTGAGTTACATCATGATCACATCACGATTCCTTCCTCATGTTGGATGGAATCTATTTCAGACTCCACAATTTCAGGTGGTCTCCCTTTGTGTTAACAGATATCAGTCTCCTGAATCAGACTGTGGTCCACATAGAGTATATTCCATTTTACCAGCATTGGATGTAAAAACCTACATCAGGCACTGAGTGGGGGTTGGAAAAGATCTGGCAGCTGGCATGAGTGGGAGTAAGCAGCCTAAGGACAGTATGCAAAATGCAGCAGTGAATGACACTTCCATTTTTGTCAGAAACTGAGCCTGGGTTTGCTAAAGAATCTAATCTGCTGCTTAAAATTATATTTCTAACCAGCAATCCTTTCTTACTGCTACTTCCAGCACTGATGTGAATTGAAATTCAGTACAAATGGGGCTCGTTAATAATTGGAAAAGGAGGGCAAGTTATCACCATAAAGAGTTTTATTGTTCCTCCTCTTTTTGATTGAGGCCTGAATCTGATTTAGAGCTCTGTGGCTGTGAATCTTCTTTGCTTTACTTGTGTTCAGTGGTTATCTACAGACTGCTTAAGATTTTAAACATATACACACGTATGCATACATGCACGCATCTAGAGAAAAGAGAGTATGAGAGAATATCTCTACGTGTTACATGCCCAAAAGCTTAGTTTAACATAAATCCTCAATGGAAAAAAAAATAATAGAAACATGAATATATATTTTGTATTTCAGACAGTGCTACTTCAGGTAGCATAATATATATATTGATATTAAAGACCTATTAAATGAACTTGCTGTAGAGGAAAAAGTTGCTACTAAGAAAAGATCTTATACAGCATATAGCATCTGAGCCTCTAAGGTGCCAATAATCTTTAATTCTTATTGATCTGAATAAAATGGAACCATAAGATATTCCTTTTGTATTAATTGAGGGAGTGTTTGCAGAGAAAATACTTGGTTCTTTGTCTGTGATTAATACAGATAACTAGTTAAGGGAATAATGTTTTATAATTCAAAACAATAACACTGTATTATCACAAGCAGACATTAAAATTATTTACCTATTACTATGAGGCACTCCTGGTGCCTTTTCATTTTGCTTTAAAATGAACTTTAGTTAATCTCTCTTAAACCATGAAGAAACAAATATATTTGTGAAATGCCTAAACATAATTGAGTACAGATCTTGGCTTTGTATACATGGATCTTAGCTGGAAATGGTTCAGATATATTTGTTGTCTTCTCATTCTCTTTTATATCTAGCAGCCTCCTTAGCTTTTAAAATACACATTTCTGGACAGACCTGTCGCAATTTCATATTGAAAGTAATTTCTTAGAATGAAAATCATTTATCAAGGGTGCCCCATCTAAAATAATTCCATTTCTATCACTGTTAGGAGGAAAAGTGGTTACTGACAGCAGGTAATCTACAACATGACCACTGGAGGTCATTTTACACAAATATTCCAGTACAGTAAAGTATTTACTGTTTTTATTGAGTAGGAATAGTATTTTTAATAGAATTATTTCTAAAGAGAAATCTCAGAGATTAACATCCAGAGATATTAACCACTTGTGTTCCCTAATTTTAAATGGTAAGTGGGAAATATGAATACTACATTGTTCAAAAGAGCTAAAAAGAATAATATCAAGAAACTGAAAAACAGGCACATCATTTAATACCTAGATAGAAACACACACACAGATCTTTTCCAGAATTTTATTATGTTTTTAAGGGGACAAACAGGAAATTGTAACTGCTCTGACATGGATTATGAAACACTGTGAACTCCAATTTACCTTGTATGACTTACTTGTGCTTTCATCAATTTGTCTGCAGTCCTAAGCACTACATAGAAGTCTCAGTGAAAACAGAGCTGAATGCTAAGAGTCAGAGAAAAACAAGCATTTGATTCATGAAATTGTATGTACTAAATAAAAACCAATATAGTCCTTCGAAGCTTAAATTCTACATACTTGTTTGCCAGTCAGCTGTAAATATGAATTAAAAAAATCAAACTGCACTTTAAAAAGAAAATAAATGTAGGATGTTCGCCAAAGTTTCAAAAAATTTAAAGTAAGAAAATAAACAGTAGGTACCTGCACCTAAGATGTCACATCCAAGCTTTTTAGAACTTCAATTCGTTCATTTTATCTTATATATAAACTTTATTTATATACATACTTATATGTACTCATAGTTAGGAAAATGAAGCACACAAACTATGAGGTTTTTTCAGTAAGAAAATACCAATCATACATTGACAATGATGTTGACATCATTTTTTCCAGGGAAACATTAAACTTAGTTCTTTACCTATTTGTCTAAACAGTATCTGTACATGCAAACAGACCACTAGACATACATATTAAAATTTTATTTCAAAAACTTTAAAATTCTGTCCAGCATACTATTGACACTGGATATTTTGGCTGCTAATTTCTGATCAAGAAATCATATGTTTACAGAGAAAGACCAGGCCTCCACTTCAATTTATATTCTGACTCATTACTGGCTCCAGTTTATTACTCCTCATTCTCTCCCAGGCACGCCTACTCTCTTTTCTATAGACACAGTGTTATTACTGTTAAGAGAACATAAATTCACCATTAAGATAATAATATGCTCAGCAAAGTTTCACATTTATAAAATTATAGATCTTGTAAACTATTCTAACAGATTTATTACTACTTAAGTGAAATAAACCTAATAAATAATGACACAAACCCAAACTCCAGCGAAATCAACTATATATAATCCACAGCTTTAAGCCTACTCCTCTCTCTCCCATCTTCATATTGTATAGTGGGAAGAATCACTCCCTGTCTTTCTTTACATCCCCTGGTGTGTTCATTTCAGTGGCTTTTAGTCAATTGAGTTGAGTCAAGTGAATATATCTTATTTGCTTTAGGAGCAAGTAATTTCCACTGGGGGAAAAAAAATAGTAATAAAAAAAGTCAACCTATACCTGTATAAAGTGTCCTCAACAACAGAAATCATCCCAACACCACAAATGCCTCTCATGCTTTTTGTTTAGTGATGACAATGAATGCCTCAGCAACATTAACTCTTTTAATATTTTTTATGTGAAGGGGCTAGAATCCCGTAATAAAACATGATGTACATCTTTTTGACCACCAAGCTATCACTAAGTCTTCTAAATCATTTGAATTCTTGTCCTAAAAGTGTCTCACAATCTGCCAATTTATTTAATTTCTGAAAAATCAAGGTCATGAGGGATATGAATATTAACTGCACTGAGAACAAGTGAAAAAGCAGCACTGTCCATAAAAATAAATTGTACGCGCCAGGATATTATTTATAAAGTAGAAACTACCTAAAGTGAAATGTGATAAAGAAATTGGAAAGGAAGAGCACCAGGTTGTTTACTCTCAGTTTTTAAATTAAATACACAACTTGCCCCAAATTTTATCATAGTGCAAATCTGGTTACATCTACAGTGCTTCAGAAAGGAACGGAGCAATTTCAGAGTTCATACAGTACACTGAAATGGCCTAGGAAGTTCACCTTCAGCTCACCAGAGTTTTATAAAGTTACAAAAAAAAAAA